>JAJPUD010009122.1:0-28917 GCA_023553655.1 Myrmecobius fasciatus | reverse complement strand
TTTTAATTTTTGTTTGACTGATTCTTGAAGTCTTATTGAGTCATTCACTTGCATTTGTTCAATTCTTATTTTTAAAGTGTTGTTTTCTTCAGTTACCTTTTTAAGCTCCTTTTGTAACTGGCCAATTTGTTCATTGCACTCTTTTTCCACTTCACTAATTTTGTTTTTCAAGAAATTGGTGTCTTTTTCATATCTCTTTTGCAGGGCATCATATCCTTCTTGCAAGATATTGTATCTTTCTTGCACTGATTTCAATTTATTTTCCCATTTATCCTCCAGCTCTCTTTTGAGGTTCTTTATGCAATCTTCCAGAAAGGCCTTTTGAAAAAGTGACCAGTGATGGTCTTTAATACCTTCTTCTGGTATTTTGTCAAAAGGAACCTCAGGATCTGGGGTCAATGCTTCTTTGCCTTGATAAAAGCTGTCTATGGTGAGAGCTCTCTTTTGCTTCTTCATTTTTTTTTTTTTAGACAGCCTGGATATCTCTTTAAGGTAGGGAAAAAAAATGGCGGCTGAAAAGCTTTGCCCTAGGGCACTTCGGTGAATTGACTTAGGGTGCAGGGCCGGTGGGGGCTAGGATTAAGTCCGAATTATTCCTTAAACAAGGCAAGTCTGCCAGAACACCTGCCCCCAATCAGGGCAGAGTGTCCGGAGTACTTCAGATAAACTCCAGGTGTTTGGAATTTGGAGTTTGGAATTTGGAATTTCTGCCAGGATGAGCTGAGCTGAGGCCCACCCTCACTTCCGGCCTACACAGGAGTCGTCTATTTATCTCTGTCTGAGTCAGACAAACCTGATATGAAGTTCTCCAGAAAGCAGTGTCCAAATATTTCTGAGTTCGTTGACTTGAAGATCAGTTCAGAGGCTTATTTTATTGTTGATTTGAGAGAAGATTGGAGGAGAGGCAGAGAGTCACCTTTTCACTCCGCCATCTTGGCTCCGCCCCTCATTCCAAAAGTTTTTATTTTGAAAGTTAATTTTGCAGTATGTGAAGACTGGTTAAGTAGATATGTATTAAGTGGAGATAAATGCATAAAAATATATGTTGAATGTTCATTAATTTTACTGAAATTTACTAATTTGGCATTTTACATCTAAGTTTCCTTTTGTAATTTGAGTTTGTCTTTGTTCACAAATAGGTGTGACCCCATCCTTGTGGTGCCTGGTAGAGGTACAGGGTTAGAAGAAGAGAGACTTTTAGTCTTGTAGCTTATCCTTTTGTTTTTTTTTTTTTTTTTTAAACTAGGAAAACTAGAACAACAGTAGATTAGGAGTTCTTAACCATGAGTCTATGAATTTAAAAAAAAAAAGATTACTGCATCTCAATAAATAATTGGTTTCATTTGTAATTTTATGTATTTTATTTTATGCAATTAAATATATTCTAAGGTGGTGTTTATAATCTTTTCCAAATTGTGAAAAATTCCATAACACAAAAAGTTAAACCACTGTATGAAGCTGATAATTAATATTTTTTATGTGAATTTGTCTGATCGGTGGCTCCAGCTAAAAGTTTGGTTTTGATGGGGTATAGAGAGAAAAAAGAAGGATAAGTTAGAATTGTGGAGAGAGCAGACCTTTGGCTTATATGATTCCAGACTTTGGACAGCTAGAAACCAGAGTAGCATGTAGTTGTTTCTTACCCTATTTCAAAAACTGTTCTTGTAGAAAAGAATCATACCAAAATTTGAGAAACGTTTAACAGTGTATAGTTAAGAAGCATTTCTATCATCTTAATATTAAGTAAGAGGGTATATACTTAATCTCATCTCCTGCTCAGTCTTATGCTGTCAAATTTTTGAAGTCTTCATGATTATTGTGTGGGCATGTGTTCTTAATTCTTCTTTTGATTGCCAATCTGATTGATTTTTGTTGCCTGTGTTGTTACTTTTTTGATGAAAAAATAAAGCATTTAATATCTAAATCTTTGTTTTCCTAGAGCTATCTGAGCTGTATTTTCCTTGCTTCTATCAAAGATTATTTTGACAAACATGTCCAGATTTGAGAGAATTCTATAAATTATTTGTATTTAATTATTACTGCTTAACCTTGAGCAGATAGGCAAAGTTGATTTATTTTAGATAATAATGTGGCTTTTAAATAGATTATATCTGGTTAGAATAACAGGAGAATAAAATTCTCTCATCCTAGATGGAAAGAGAAAATCAGTATAAAAAGATGTAATTAAGGCTTTAATTGGTGCTTTTGGGCACCATGCTTATTTACTTGTTTATTTTTTCTCAAAATAATTATTAAAGGACTATTCTAAGCAGACTACTGAATTTTTGCTCTTTAGAAATTTATATGCAAGGAAGGAACATAAAAGTATGTAGATACCTATAAGACAAAGAAGTTTGTAATAATAGCCATAAAAGTTTTAAACAGCATGTTTTGGAAGTTCAGAAGACAGAAATCACACCTGGCTGAGTGTAGAAAGGAGCAGGGTCAGAAAAGGTATCTTAAAGAAGGTTCTATTAGAAGTAGGCCTTGAAGAAGAGATGAAATTTTGAAATGCAAAGGTGGAAGCAGGAGCATATTCCACATGGAAGTAGTGGCAGAAGCAAGAGGCCCTTAATTTGGAAAGGTCAGAAATATTGTGAGGAATGTGACAATTGTTATTGAATGCAGAAAGGCTGTCTTGTCTTGTGGAGGAGGAATTAGACCTGTTTTGGTTACTTCTAGAGGGCAGAACTAGGACCAGTGAATGTAAGTTAGGCAAGCATACCTAAAGTGCTTTTTAATAATTAAAGCTATCTAAAAATAGTAATGAATTGGCTTGTGAAGTAATGAGTTCCCCATCATGAAGATTATAAGGTCTGGAGCTAAAAGGGGCCTTGAATCATATAAGGCCCCTTATATGACAACTATACAGCTGACAGTCCCATAGCCTGTTTTTGTACTGCACTTGAGCTAAGTATGATTTTTACAAATGTAAAAACTTTTACAACTGAGGTCCATAGATGTTTAATGTCTGGTTCAAGTAATAGCATGACAGCCAAGATTTGAACTTAGATTCCTTGACATGAGATTGAGTGTTCCACTTATCAGGGGTGTTGAAGGTGGGATTAGGTAGGTCTCTTCTAGTTATGAGATTAAGATTTTTTTCCTCCAGGGCTGCTGAAGAATTTGACTAGAGAACTATTAGAGTTTATGCAAAGGAGAAAGTCAGAAGGGAGCTAGAAAGGTATGTTTGAATCTGATGTATAGATGGTCTTAAATCCTAGACTGAGTAGTTAAAACTTTATTTAGTAGGTTAAAGAGCACAGGGACAATTGGATTGGAAAGCAGATTGACTAGAAATGGATTATTGTAGTCAACTATAATCAGTCAGCAAATATTATTAAGCACCCATCCTGTCCCTGTTACTCTGTTAGAAATACAGAAAACAAAACAAGACTGTCTTCAAGAAGCTTTTTCTTTTGGAAGAATACAACAGGCTTACCAATAAGTGAATAAGCTATGTAGAAGGTGAATAAGCATGATTTTGGAGTGGGAATATCATCAAGTGAGGGAATCAGGAAAAGCTTCTCAAATGAGATGACACTTAAATTGCACTTTGAAAGATGCTAGGAGTTGTAAGAAGTGTAAGTGAAGAGGGAGAGTATGCCAAGCAAAGGGAAACCTGTGCTAAAGCATGTGGGTGGGAGATGAAATGTTGTGCATGAAGAACATCATGTCCACTTTGACTGGAACTTTGAGGTTGATAGGAGACTGCTGGGTAATTAGCTTAGAAAGTCTTGGAACCAGATTTTCATTTGCTTCAAGTGCCAGAGGATTTTCTAGTGACATAGTCAAATCCATGCTTTAGGAATCTGTTTCTCATCTGATTTAAGGATGAGTTAGAGAGCGAAAAGGCTAGACAATATAGACCAGCTAGACTTGAAGTAGTCCAGATGAGAAAGTACTATGTCTGTATAAATAGAAAAAGCCCAGTGGGAGAAATATTCTAGAGATACATGCGCAGTAAAAGTGGAGTTGAGGATAGCATCAAGATTGGGGGAACTTGAGTGACTGAAAGAATAATGGTATTCTTGACAGAAATAGAAAAGACAGGAAGAAAGAGGGGCAGGTTTCAGGAGTGGGAGGAGAGTGGTGACTTCTGTTTTGGACTATTGAGTTGGAGATGTCTTTAGTATATCCAGCTGAAATTGTCTAGTAGGCATTTGAACATGCAAGATTAGATTTTGAAAGAGAAATGAGAAGGGCTGTTTGTATGAATTTGACAATCATTTGTTTAGAGGTAATAGTTGAACCAATGGAAAACTCATGAGCTTATCTTAATAGAACACAGAGAAACTGAAAACCCCAATATTGAGCTTTCTTGTTGCATCCATGTATAAGAACCAAGGTGTAGCTGATGGATCTTGAAAAGTATCCGTCCAGCTAGAAGAGAATCACATAAGATAAAACTTAGAGATGAAAGTTGCTCCTTGTTGAGATGGTGTGTACTCTCTTCAGATTGGGGCTAGTTGATGTGCAGCTCAAACTGGCATATCTTGAATTAAACAATTGATTGGATTTGGAGGACAAGGGAAAGCAAAGGGAAGATCAGATAGCTTTGAATTTTAAAAATTTGAATAATGGGAAAAGGAAGTTAAGAGGAATAACTTTGGCTGGGAAGATGATGATTTTGGTTTTGAACATAGTGAATTTCAGTTGTTGGCAAGATCTTTAAGTAAAGATGGCCAACAGGCATTTGAAAATTTGGGCTAAGAGTTCAGGAGACTGTAAAAAATTTAAAACAGCTGTTGTAGACAGTGTAATAAGACTCATTAGAAATGAAAGAAAGGATTGAAGATCAGCATTGAGAATTGATCTGAGGTTAAATTAACCTATATAGGGAGCTAAATAAAGCCAGATGGGGACTAACTGGGAGAAAAGGATCACCAGTTAAGATGAGGACTAGGAACAGTTTCAGTAGGGGGTAAGGGAGCAAAAGAAAAGGAAAAATTTTGGATCGGCCAAGTAAATGATCCAATAGAAAGAATGCTAGGCTAGATGTCAAGAACAGCTGTTTGACCCTGGTTGGGTAATTTAATCTCAGCTTCCTTGTCTGTAAAATGAGGCAATTGCTCTAGAAGATCTTTAAAGTCTCTCCCAGCTCTAAATCTATGATCTTGTGCTCAAAATCCCGAAACAAATTTCTAGTAAAGGGAGAGTTCTGGGGTGTAACTGACTGAACTGGTGAGTGGTTGAAATACAGATAGATACTTTGCCAAGAAGGCTGAAAATGGATTGTAAACAGTGTTTTGATTATCCTTATTTCAATAATATAGGAGCAGGCAAAATTTGTTTTAATATTAATACTAAAAATAATCATGCTAATTACGGAGTTTTGATGATGTGATTGGGAAAAAAGCAAATCAAAAAAGAACAAAAAGAGACTCTTACCATGTGCCCTGAAATTATTTGATCTGCAGTAGAACTTTATCATTACTTTTTAAAGACAGGATATTATGTACTTAGGTGATTAGGTGATTAAGAGACCTTCAGAGTTCTTCTGCTTTAGGGCTGAAGTCATTCAGAGAACATCAATGTTAATGAAGGGACAGCAGAATTAGAAGGCCGCTAAGGAGAACTGTGCAATTTTTAGGCCTCCTGGCAGTTGAGAAAAGAAAGATTTCAATTAATAATAGTTAACATTTATATAACACTTAGCCTGTGCCAGACACTGCTAACTGCTTCATAATTATCTCATTTGATCTTCAGAACACTCTTGGGAGGTAAATGATGTTCATATCTCCATTTTGTAGATAAGAAAACATTCAGAGTTTAAATGGTTTAGCCAGGCTCACACAGTAGTGTCTGAAGTTGGATTGAATTGAACTAGGGGCGTCCTTCCGGGGGTGGAGCCATGGTGGCAGAGATCAGACAGGAGTCTCTGTAACCTCCTCTAACCTTCCCTCAAACCAACAACATATGAAGCCTCTAGACTGATTTTGAAGCAAAAAAAAAATCCACAATATCTGGAGGACAACACGATTCTAGAAGAAGATACTCTGGAAGAACCTCAAAACAGGTGTGTTTTAATTGGGCAGCGGGGTGGTCTGCTGAACCCAGACTGCAGCGCAGGGAGACCGGGGCAGGGAGCTGGATCAGGAGTCGGAACAGGAGTGGGAGCGTTGTGCTTTTCACACACCTGGGAGTCTTCTGGGGGCCTCTTGGGCCAATCTGTCCTGATTGTGGGCAGGTGGTTTGGGGGGGTCTGCCTTTTGTGGGGGGTAGATTGTGAACCACTGAACCCCTGATGAGCATCGGACCTAGCTGCCATTATACAACACCCTAGGGTGATCAATCAATCAACAGGACTGATCAGCACCAGAAATAATTCAATCAGCAGAACTGCCCCAGGGTGAACTAAAGCAGAACTGCCTAACACCTGACATAATTCAATCAGCAGAACTGCCCAGTACCTGAAATAACTCAATCAGCAGAACTGCCCCAGGGCAAATTAAAGCAGCTGTCCTACCTTTGCCTTAAACAGACCTCATACCTTTAAAAAAAAATGAATAAAAAAACCAAAAAGAGCTCTCACCATAGACAACTTTTATGGAGAGAGAGAAGAACAGACCTCAAATCCTGAGGCCCCTAAAGGTAAAGCAACTCCAGAAAAAGCCCCAAAGAGAGACATAAACTGGTCTCCATGTCACAAGGCTTTCTTTGAAGATTACATAAAGGATCTTAAAAGAGAGTTAGAAGTAACATGGGGAAACGAAATGAGATCACTGCAAAATAAAATAGAAAAAATGGAAAAAGAATGCAATGAACAAAAAAAATGTAATTGGTCAATTGCAAAAGGAACTAAAAACAGTAACTGAAGAAAATAAGATTAAAAATTAGAATCGAACAATTGGAAATGAATGACTCATCAAGACTTCAAGAATCAGTCAAACAAAAACAAAAAAATGAAAAGATAGAGAAAAACATGAAATATCTCCTAAGAAAAACAACTGACCTGGAAAATAGATCTAGGAGAGACAATCTAAGGATTATAGGGCTTCCTGAAAGCCATGATGAAAAAAAGAACTTAGACACTATCTTCCAGGAAATCATAAAAGAAAACTGCCCTGATATCTTAGACCCAGAAGGCAAACTACTCCTTGAAACAATCCACTGATCACCTCCTGAAAGAAACCCAAACATTAAGTCCCCCAGAAATATCGTGGCTAAATTCCAGAACTATCATACCAAGGAAAAGATATTACGAGAAGCCAGAAAGAAACAATTTAAATATCGGAGAGCCACAATTAGGATCACACAGGACCTAGCAGCTTCTACTTTAAAGGATCGAAGGGCCTGGAATCAGATATTCCGAAGGGCAAAGGAACTTTGATTACACGCCAAGAATAAGTTACCCAGCTAGAATGAACATTATCTTCCAGGGAAGACGATGGTCATTCAATGATATAGGAGAATTTCACCTATTTCTACTGAAAAGACCAGAACTGAACAAAAAATTTGATCTACAAACACAGAACACAAGAGAAACATAAAAAGGTAACAAGAAAAAAAAAAGAATTGAACTAGGGGCTTTCTGATTCTAGACCAATGATGCGATAGTATTCTTGGTACTTTTAATCTATATGGCAGAGGCATGCCATTAATATTTATCCCATCATTATTTTAGGTAAAGTGAATTTCTGTGAACTAGTGAGATTTACACATTTGTGTTTAATGTTTGAGAACTTGGAATTCCCTGTCTAAAATGTTATTATTGGTACATTATTTCATATAAATCATTGGCTTATTGCAGTTAAATTCACCAGGCATTTTTGAATGTGAATGCTGTTGAGGCAGTGCACTAGGTGTGAAAGATATAAAGATGAAAATAAATAGTCTCTCTCCTCAGAGGGTCTTCCAATCTAATAGGAGGAATGGATACACTAGAGGTGTCAAATAACTGACCCATAGTGCAGCCAGAACAAGATCACAATGTAATTGGGAAATATTTAACAAAAATAAATGGTGTTAATATGTGGTTCTAAGTCAGTATGTGGCCCATGGAGATTCTTTTGTATGATTTAATAGTCCCTGTTTTTATTTGTATTTGACAACATTGGGATAAACTATATCTACACCAGTAAGTGTAAAATAAGATAGAATGTGAGATAGAAGATAGAGGCAAAGAAGTGGTCATTTTGAGTTAAAAGGTTTAGGAAGGTTTCAGAGAGCTGATGAATACAAGAAGAACATGAGTACAGGTTTCTAGACAAGAAAGAAATATATTCCAGGTCTGGGGAACAGCATGGAAGTAGGAAAATATGGTATGGCTAGAATATAAGAGAACAAGAATAGTAATATGAAAGATAAATTAGGAGAGAGATAATCAATATACTAAGGAGCTGGTATTTGATCCGGTAGGCTGCAGTTTCAAACCTGCTTAAGTTCCTAATTCCATGCCTACCTTTTTTCAGCAGAGGACTTTGCCTCCTATTTTACCAAGAAGATAAAGGACAATCAGGTGTGAGCTCCTTAGTTTTCCCCATACTTTAAATACTTTGCCATACTTTAAATCTTTTCTCAATTTTTTTCTTATCCTCAAGTTTCAAAGAATGAGATGGTCCACTCCTTTCCAAAGTGAATCCATTTATTCGTCCCCTTTGTCCCATTCCTTTTACATACTCTGGGATGTTTCTTTGGTTATCCTTTTTCCTTTTCTCTCATCTTCATTTACATTCCCCTGCATCTTCTGCTTTTTAAAACTTATGTAAAAAACAAAATAGAATTTTGCTCTGATTCTTCCACTTCTGTAAACCATTATTCTATATCTTTTGTGTATTTTTAGCTGCTTTTATGTCTCCCCTCAAATTACCTTCTATTTATTTTGTATATATTCATTTATATGTAGAGATGTTTTTGTGAGCATTGAGGCTTACTACATGCATTTATCACAATGCTTGGTATAGAGTCAGTACTTAACAAATGCTTGTTTATTACTTTTCTTTCTTGATAGAGTACAAATTCCTTGAGAGCAAGAACAGTTTCATTATAGTCTTATTGTCTCTACAGCCTAGCACATAGTATAGTAGGTACTTAGTAAATGCTTATTGATTGATCTTTTTCATTACTGCTAATCTGTGTCTATGTAGATTGTCTCCCTGTCCTGAACTATTAACTCTTAAAACCTCTGCAGTGTGACATCCATCCCTACCATGCTTAATTGTTTTTTGAAGGTTAGTATCAAATCTGAATCTTTTTCAGTTCTTATTCTCTTTGTCCTTTTTGCAGCATTTGAGCATCATCTTTATACTTTTTTCTCCCTTGGCTTCCACGGCACTATTCCTGACCTTTTTTGCCCGGTCTTTTTCTTCTTGGTCTTTACTGCTTTTTTTCTCCTAATCCCTCTAAATTTGGCTCTCCCTTTCCTCCCTTCTCTTCTTTCCCAGTCTCATTCACCTCTTATAGTTTTTATTTTAAATTTTTTACTTTTATATTTTATATTTTAAATTTTTAACTTAGATTTAATGTTTTCCAAGTTACATATAAAAACAATTTTAACATTCATTTTTAACAATTTTTGGTTCCAACTTCCCCCCCTTGCCTTATTGCAAAGGTTAAGCAATATGATAAAGGTTGTACATGTACAATCATACAAAACATTTCCATATTAGTCATGTTGTAAAAGAAAACATAGATTCAAAAAACCCCAAGAAAAATAAAGTAGAAAAAACTTTTTCAATCTGCATTCGAATTTCACCAGTTCTTTTCTCTAGAGGTAGGTAGCATTTTTTCATCATAGGTCCTTCAGAATTCTCTTGGATTTTTTTATTGCTAAAATATTGCTATTTTATTGCTATTTATTATTGGATTTTTATTGGCTAAGTCATTCACTATGATCTTTATACAGTATTGCTGTTAACTGTGAATGATGTTTTTCTGATTTTGTTCACTTCATTTTTGCCCCACTTCATGTAAGTATTTTCAGGTTTTCCTAAAAGCATCCTGTTCATTTCATTTCTTATAGCATTATAATATTCCATTACAAACTTATACTGTAATTTGTTCAGCCATTCCCTAATTGATGATGTTGTATTTTTGTATTTTATAGTCCTTTTCCTTGAGTTTTTCTCTTCTTTCTCCATCCCCTCCTTACCACCTAGTAATGGTATTACTGAGTCAAAGGATATTCAGGTTTTTTTTTTTTTTTCCCCAGTGACTATCTAAAATTGTTTATTTTGTTTATTTATTTATTAAAGCTTTTTATTTGCAAAACTTATGCATGGGCAATTTTCAACATTGACTCTTGCAAAGCTTTCTGTTACAAATTTTTCCCTCCTTCCCCCACCTCCTCCCTTAGATGGCAGGTAGTCCAATACATGTTAACCATGTCAAAATACTTGAAAAATCGAATATATGTATACATATTTATGCAGTTATCTCTCTGTACAAGAAAAATTGGATCTACAGGGGAAAAAAAAAAACCTGAGAAGGAAAACAAATGCAAGCAAACATCAACAGAAAGCCTGAAAATGCTATGTTGTGGTCCATACTCAGATCTCACAGGCCTCTCTTTGGGTGTACAAGACTTTCTTCATCACAGAACAACTGGAACTGGTATGAAAGAAACATCTCATTGTTGAAGAGAGCCATGTCCATCAGAATTGATCATCATATAGTCTTGTTGTTGCCATGTAAATTAATCTCCTGGTTCTGCTCATTTCCCCCAGCATCAGTTCATGTAAGTCTCTCCAGGCCTCTCAAATCATCCTGCTGGTTGTTTCTTACAGAACAATAATATTCCATAACATTCATATACCATAATTTATTCAGCCATTCTCCAATTGATGGGCATCCATTCAGTTTCCAGTTTCTAGCCACTACAAAAAGGGCTGCCACAAACATTCTTGCACATGTGGGGCCCTTTCCTTCCTTTATGATTTCTTTGGGATATAAGCCCAATAAAGAAACACTGCTGGGTCAAAGGGTATGCACAGTTTGTCAACTTTTTGAGCATTTTTGAGCATTGCCAAATTGCTCTCCAGAATGGCTGTATCCGTTCACAGCTCCACCAACAATGCATCAGTGACCCAGCCCTCCCACATCCCCTCCAACATTCATCATTATCTATCTGGTGTTCAATTAAGAGTTCCAGTTCTTCTTTGGACACAAATTCCTTCCTTTTCCACAGGTCTGAAAAGTAAACTATCCTTATGTTCCTCTAATTTGCTTATATTATCACTCTTTATGTCTAAATCATGATCCCATTTAGATCTTATCTTGGTATTTGGTGTTAGGTGTGGGTCAAGCCCTAATTTCTTCCATACTAGTTTCTAATTTTCTCAGCAGTTTTTGTCAAATAGTGAGTTCTTATTCCAAAAGCTGGGGTCTTTGGGTTTATCAAAGACTAAATTGCTATGGTTATTGTCTATTTTGTCCTGTGATCCTATCCTATTCCACTGATCACTACTCTATTTCTTTACCTACCAAATGGTTTTGATGACTGATGCTTTATAATACACTTTTAGATCTGGCGCAGCTAGGCCAGGGTAAACAGTTTTAAAGCCTTTTGAGCATAATTCCAAAGGTTTAGTTTCTATTTAGGAGACTTGCAAACCTGTATTACCAGCCTTTTTCTGTCTCCTTCTCTTTGTACCCCACCCTTCCCTCCAAGCTCTAGTTGTATAGTTTCATCTGCTTTTTAGAGATAATTCACTTGATGTCACATCACAGTATCATGTTGAATTTCTTATAATAGGTTTCCTTATAATTGATTTTCTCATCTTTCTTTGTCCCTCTAATCCATCATTCACACTTCTAGTGAAAATAATTTTCCTAATTGTATGAATAGGCCACTGCCCTATTTAGAAAACTTCATTGGATTCCCCCATTATATCCTGAACAAAGGCAATGTGGCAATTGAAGTTATTCACCATGACCATTGTAAACTTTATTTTGTTGATCTTATAATTATTGTTTGATTTTATATTTATGGTGCTGGGGCTCCAGTGTGAAGTCACTTAGGCTAAATGGCTCTGATGTCTGTAGAAACACATAGGCAAAACACTGTTCTTTTCCATAGTTAGCTCTTGTGTCAGGTGTGTAAGTCCTCTAGCTTTTTGATTGGATGAATTCTCGACCTTCTGCAGAGATCTTAATAAGACATTCTTCTTCTATCTCAGTTAACATTAGATCTTCCCACCTGTTTGTAGTCCAGGTAAAGAAACTCTCCATATTTGAGTTTTCCTGGTATTGTTATGTGACTTCTACCATATCTAGGCATGATTAAGAATGTCCCCTTCTGGGGCAGTTAGGTGGCACAGTGGATAGAGCACCAGCCCTGAAGTCAGGAAGACCCGAGTTCAAATTTGATCGCAGACATTTAACACGTACTAGCTGTGTGGCCCTGGGCAAGTCACTTAACTCCAATTGCCTCAGCCAAAAAAAAAAAAAAAAAAAGTCCCCTTCTACTTCTGGCACCAGTTACCTGTTCTTAACTAAGCCCATTCTTAGGGTTTGTAACCTTGCACCCTGAACCCTAATTTTGAGCATGTTTCTATTCTAACATGTCTCCCTCCACTCCCTCTGGCTGGAGTGAGCTACTTACATATGGAGGACAAACTTTTGTTTATATTGCCATACAGTGAGGATATATATTCTTTGCTTGCTTACTGTGCTACATAACAATTAAGCTTGTGAGTATATTATTTTCTTGAATATAAATTATCTGAAATTCCTCAACTCCAGATATTTTGTTTTACCAGTTTGTGAGGCCAAATAAAGCATTGATATTTTAGATCCAGCCTACATTTCTAGCTTTTAGAGGACTCTGTTTGGCCATTCTGTTCCCCATGCCTAGAATAGCTTTCTTCCCATATTTCTGCCTGTGGAAAGCTTCTTCAAGATCTAACTCCCATCTTACTTTTTCTGATTTTCTCAACTTATTTCTTTGTTTCAGATCTTTCCTTTTATTTAGCCTCTTCTATGCATTTAATCTCTTATTTATTATCTTCTATGTCTTTATTCTTAAATTTCTGTGTGTTTGTGCTTTATGAATTGAATTTTGAAGTGTTTGAGAGTTATTTATATACTTGATCCTTCACTTCCATCAGATTTTAAACTGCTTGATGGCAGGAATGTAATTGTTGTCCTCATACTACTATGTGAAAGAAATACTAAGTAAAAGTTGTCAGACAAATGTGAATACTGCTGCTGCTGCTGTTGAAGTTTAGATAATACTGTTTAAATTTACACTACTTTAAACTTTAAAATGTGACTGTCTTTATTAGTATCATTTTCTGGAAATGTGAACCTATGAATATATTTCTGTAATACTACAGTTCTTTGGAATAACTTATTTGTTATAGGTTACTAAATTTTAAGAGGGGAAAATAGCAAAAGATAAATCTCATTTTATATATTTATTCATTAAAAAAACCTTCCTGAATTGGTGGTGATTTCAAAAAAGTTAAAAAATGTCTTTTTGCCAGTTTCCCTCAATTATACATTTATGCACACTACAAAAGAATTTTTTCCCTTCAATGAGAGGTATTTAAGTGGCTCGTTGGGTCTGAGATACTTGTTTGCCCCTGTTAGTGTTAATGTTATAGAATAATGAGTGTCAAGTATAGTGAGAAAAATACCTATTTTTCCCTTTTCTTTCAGGAGTGACAGTTCCTTCAGATTCTTTGTATTCTTCTTTGTGTATATTTGTCAGTTTGCTGTACATGTACTTCAGGCTGCTGGATTTCAGAGCTGGGGCAATTGGTAAGTTAACTTTAATTTTTCTTAGTTGGCATAGTCTTAGCACATTCATGTAATATTTTAGATTTCAAAAATATAAAGATAAGGAATTGTGCAGATGATTTTTAATTCTCAACTTATTTTTTAAACTCATTTTAGCAAAATATTGTTGAAAGATTACAGTTGGACTGAATCATTATTTTGCAGATTATTTCACTGTTATTTTTAAAATAGGTTGAACATGTAAGTTATAGTAAAAATTTAAGCACATTTTTATGCTTTATAAAGCATGAATTTTTTTCTTTGTATACTTGCCCTATTTTGTCTTTTCGTCTTTAGTTTCATCTTTTAAGATAGCACTCTCCATATGTGGTCCATGAGGCTGATGAGGTAGTAGAGTCTGAGCTCAAGGTAGCACAGTTGTTGGTTGGAATGGATCCCCTTATAGATGCCAGTAGAGATCTCTGTCATCTCACATTGATTTATTGTTGTTTCTTCTGCCTTATTCCTGGTTATTTCTTCTACCCATCCTTAGTTTGATGACACATCAAGTCCTCTGCAAGTCATATAGTCATAGAATCATAATCTTTTTGAACACTTTACTGTGTTTCTTGGGGAATACTGACTGGATTTGTGAATTCAGTGATCCAGGGAACTCCTTGACGAAGAATTTTTCTTCCAATGTCAGTTTTCATTTTTTCTTCACCTTACTAGTGTTTTTAAGAGTCAGTCACATAGAGCAGAGTTATCAAGCATATTCTCTTTCTTCCCCACTCTCATGTCTCAATTCCAAGTACTACCCAAGCTATATTAAGATATAATCACAAAGTGTTTCACAAAATAAATAAAAACAAATTTTTCAAGTCAATGCATGGCCCACAGGGATTATTATGTTGGCTTTAGTAGTCTTCCTTTTGATTTGACTTTGACACTACTGACCCAGAACATTGAGAGCTCAAATGACTTCCCCCAGAATACACAGCAAGGATCGTCAGGGGCAGAAGGTGATAGGTGGGCCTGCTTCAGGTTTGCTGTTAGAAGGAGACACTAATTTCATCATTCAAAAGTTTAAAAAGGGAGAGTTGTTTAGTCATAAATTAGAAAAACTAGTCAGTGATTACAGAAGTACTTAGGTTAAAAAGATCAGAGCCCTGCTCCCTCTATTTAAAAACGGGTCTGGTCAGCAGAGTAATGTGGTGGCTCAAGTGATGTTGATATACCTACTGTGACTCCAAGTAGAAGGCCTTTTAAAAAAAGGCCCATGGGTATAGAGGAAGCCACTTCAGTATGGTCACAGGTATAAGAAAGTTATTTCAGAGACATTTTGAGCCTTAACTTCCCTAGACAATCAAGCAGGAGGAAGGCAGCTTTGATGCTTTTCAAGGAAAAACTTATCTAATCATTGGGACTGGGGTGGATTAGATAGTAGTCCTGTTATATGGAAATCAAATGAAGGTTTTTCTTTTTTAAAAAATATTTTTCCCCAGTTATATGTAAAGACAATTGGGGTGGTATGGGTAGGATTGGGGTTAAGTAATTTGCCCAGATATCCAGTAAGTGTCTAAGCCTGGATTTGAATTCATGCCTTTCTGACTCCATGACTAGTGCTCTATCCATGACTGGTACTGTATCACCTAGCTGCCCTCTAAAAACAATTTTACAAATTCATTTAAAGTTTTTTTGAGTTTCATATTCTTTTCCTTTCTCTTCCCTTCCTTCCCTTGAAAGGTTAAGTAATTTGATATAAGTTGACTTCAAGACTAGCTATGCCTCATTAACTCTTGTGTTTCTTTTGAACAAATAAAAGATGAAACATTTTTTCCTCAACACAGGTTGTATAATTTGTTTATTTGTTGTGGAGTGCTGCAATACAGAAAAGTTCATATTTTGGTCTAATTTTATAGAGTTTAGGTAATCTCCATTTATGAATACAAAACTATCCTTTTTATGCCAGTTGAGTTGAGTTGGGGAATTAATGACTAAGAGAGGAATATTATGTAAGTGTAGATTATAGAGAATTAACACATTACTAGTGTCCAAGTCTATACCTACTTTCTAAACTTCATACTAGGAGAGTTATTTCAGTTATTTGATGGGAAATATAGCCACCATCTATTCTAACCTGCACCTCAATCAGAATCCCTTCTAAACAACCCCAAGAAGTGATCATTTAGCCATTGTTTAAAGATTTCTAGTGAAGAAAAGCCTTCTGCCCCCAAACTGATTGTTTTTGATTGCCTTTTCAAAATAGAACTTCTGTGAGTTTGTAACTTTCACCCATTACTGCTCTGGGTTCAGGCAAAAAAAGTCGAAAGGGCAACTAGGTGGTACAGTGGATAGAGTCTTTAACCTGGAGTCAGGAAGGTTCATCTTCATAAATTCAAATCCGACCTGAGATACTTATTACCTTTGTGACTCTGGGCAAGTCCCTTCATCCTATCTGCCTCAGTTTCCTCATGATAAGTCACTCTTTTATCTTTGCCAAGAAAACCCCAAATGGGGTCATAAAGAATCAAAAAAGACTGAAATGACTCACAAGAAGAAAAAACAGGGCTAGACAGCTATTAAGTACTTTAAAGGACTGTCATATGATGATATTAGCACTTAAGGAAAATTACTTTGGCAGCATTGGATAAGATAGACTGGATTGGAGAGAGTTTTGGGCAGGAAGTCCATCTAGGTGAAAGATGAAGACCTGAATCTGGGGGTCTAACTGTGAATAGAAAGAAGTGGGATGTAAGAGAGATTATGTAGGTGGAAGTGATGAAGATTAATAACTGATTGGATATGTGGACTGTGGGAGAGTGATGAGTCCAAGATAATGCTGAAGCAATGAACTTGAGACTCTAGAAAGATGGTGAGACCTTTGGTAGAAATTGGGAAGTTTGAAAAAGGGGAAAAGATGTTGAGTTCAGTTTTACACTTTTGGAGTTTAGGAAATCTCTGGGATATCCATTTTACAATGTCTGAAATAGACAAGGGATGATGTGGGATTGAAGCTTAGAGGAGAAACTGGGGTTGGAGATATAGGCCTTGAAGTGAGAGTATAAGAAGGATAAGAGAAAAAGACTCAGGACAGAACCTTAGGGAGTATGATAGGCATGATGATGATGGGCAGCAAAGGAAACTGAAAAGAATGGGCCAGGCATGTAGAAGCAAATCAGGAAAGAACAGACAAAAGTCTGAGAAGAGAGGCTGGTAGCGGTGGGGAGTACAGCAGATGTGCTGACAAGTGTTAGAAAAGACCATTAGATTTGACAAGAAGAGATTATTGGTATATAGGTAGTCAAAGGATACAAATAGCTCTCAATAAAAATATTGCAGACTATTACTAATTGTTTTGTTGGGTTATTGTTTCTTTTGTGAGATCATGAGATCCTTGAGGGCAGGGGCTGTTTTTCCCTCCTATTTGTATCCCTGGTATTTAAGATTCCTGGCATGTAATAAATAAGCGCGTAATGTATATTTATTAACTTTTTGATCATTTGAAAGAATACTCCAAAACACTATTAAAAGAAATTAAAATCCAAATGACCCAATACCTCATATCCAGCAAATTGGCAAAGATGACAAAAATGAGTGTTGTGGGCCAGGATACTGAGTAAGTATGTTAGTACTGAGTAAGCCTAAATTAATTCCTAACCTCCACCATATCTCTCCAAGATTGTTGTAAGCAGGGAAGTTGTGATGTAAACCTGGAATAATTTGGTTTTTTTTTTTTTTTTTTTTTTACATTATAATAAAATAATGTTAAAAAAAATTATCGGGGGCAGTTAGGTGGCGCAGTGGATAAAGCACCAGCCCTGAAGTCAGGAGGACTTGAGTTCAAATCTGGTCTCAGACACTTAACATTCCCTAGCTGTGTGACCCTGGGCAAGTCACTTAACCCCAACTGCCTCAGCAAAAAAAAAAAAAAAAAAAATCAGTACCCTTTTACTAATATGCTTGAGAACTGACTACATCATGTAAATGTCAATAATGTCATAATCATAGAAGTGCTTTTTATCTGTCAGATACGAAATTGAAGTATTATTAAAAATACAAAAATTTCCTTCTTAGCATTTATCATAGATGTGAATTTTTTTAAAAAAGTATTCAAATAATAATGCTGCTAATATAATATTTCATATGTTATGTCAATTGGCAAAAGTTGGAATTTTTGGCATCAAGAAATTAACATAACTTGAGCGCATTAGGTATTCAATAAATGTTGCATTTTAGTTTATATAATTTATTCAGTATCCCTTTCTGTGGTAAAACTTAGAAGTGGTGATGTATTTTTTTTTCTTATAGCAGCAAATGATATTACTTTGAAAATATTTTCCTTTAAAAATTTGTAACAGAAAGCTTTGCAAGGGTCAATGATGAAAAATTACCCATGCATATGTTTTGCAAATAAAAAGCTTTAATCATATATATATATATTTTTCCCTCTATTTTCTAAAACATGTATTTCTCTGTATCATCTTTTTGTATTTGAATTTATATGAGGATTATCAGCTATTACAAAAATTTTTTAAAATAATAAAAAAAAAAACAAACCAAACCAAACAAAACAAAAAAAACAACCCAGCTTCATTCTAAGTAGAACCTAGTCATTTGTCATTGAGGAAAAAGGAAAATTTAAATTTATTTAACCACATAGTAATTCTTGGCTAAATGTACTATTGGGAAATTATTAACAACCCAGAAATTTCTCATTATTTTAATGTAACAGAAACACCTTACCTCATTATCTTAAAACACTATTTTGTGCCATGCAAGTCCTACTACAGTTCCTCATGTTGGTTTGGAAGTGACCTGGAGTTTTCAGAGGCACTACCAGTGGTATGGCTTGTTATTTGTGTGTGGTTTATTGGCCTCCATTTCTATTTCAGTTTGACACAAAAGGTTTACAGAGGTTGGGGATTGTATCCATGGTGAAAATGCTCACTTTAGTGACATCTCTGTTACAAATACATATCTTTTGACATATCTAGGCATAGAAGTATCTTAGAAATAAAGTTTTGTGAACATTTTAACACATTTGATTTAATTATTATTAACATTTATATATAAAGCAGCACATAACATTGTGTGTAGGATGATATAAAGCAGATTCAATGTATTGTAAAAAGATCTCAAAATGAGTGATGGTTTTTGAAAACTGAGATTCACCTGTATTAATGTATTCATCTGTATTAACTTAAATGTCTCTTTCCCTTGTCTTTATTGGTACAACATAGTGGTTGGATTTCATCCTTAACTGGCCTCAATAAAAGTATTCCTGTTGGAATCATGATGATGATCATAGCAGCACTTTTCACAGCATCTGCAGTTATCTCTCTAGTTATGTTTAAAAAGGTAAGATGAGCTCTATAACTTTAGACTTCCAAATTCTCCCCTCCCCCCCAATAGTAAGTAATCCAATATAGGTTATGCATTTGGAGTCATGTAAAACTTTTTAGTCATTTTGTGGAAGAGCTTTACCCTCACAGGGTTGTTTGGAGGATCAGATGAGATATGTATTCTGTATAAAGTTTTTTACTTGTATGTAGAGTCACACAAGTATACGTTTTCTACTCTTGTTAGTCTTCTTATATAGTTAATAGTGATTAAAGAAATGAGTTTATGACATATTTTTGAACTCATACTAGCTCATAGGAATAATGAGTTTCTCTTCCTTAACTTATTCCAGATTTTTTGCTAAGGACCGAAGTGAAGTATCTTAGCCAATAGTTTGATGAGTCCTTCTCCTCCTTTTTAAAAAGTAGAACATTTGCCTATCTCAAGTCATGTGACTTTTTCAAAAGTTGCCAGGGTGGCTTAGTCTGGTTCATAATCATTTTCATGCAATAAAAATAAAAGTTTTGGAAGTCATATTTGGGATGAATTGAAGGTGGAGAGACTGGAGGCAATGTAGTCATTCAAATCTATTATAACAGGCAAGAGGGATGATCTTAATCAGGATGAGAGAAAGGAAAGGATAACTGTCAAAAGTTATTGCTGAGAGCATCGGCAGGGCCTGATAGTGAACTGGTTATGGGAAGAACCAAGAAAAAGGGCCTACTGCAGTCTTAGAATGGAAGTGAGATTGGCACAAAAGCCAATGAAGGAGGTTTCAAAGGAAATATGATTTCATTTTAGTCTTACTGTGAGATAATTGTAAGATTAGTATAAATATCTACTGTATGGGTACTAGTTTTTGTTTCTGTTTTTTTCCTTAAATTTTCTTCCACCTTTCCAACTGGCTGTTTCTTAATCCTTTAAGGTCCATATGTTGTTAGCCATTAGTTGTATCCACCAGGGGTCAGGCTCATCATTAAGTTAGTTACTAATTTATAAAGGAATCTGTGTCCCTTTGGGAATTGTATCATAAGGTGAAAGTGCGATATGAATTATATATTTTTAAAAAACTGAAGGTAAAATTAATTTTGATTTAAAGAATGTGTGATAGCCTTACGTGTGTGATAAAGTTGGGAACACTTTGGAATATTAGACAGCAGAAGTTAGGGTTGATAATTACTTAGACAATTTTCAGGTGGTTATTGATAGCTTAATATTTTCTTAATGTGCATCTTAACCAGTATTTTATTTCAACATTGAGACTCAGTTTGAGTATTACCTTAAAAAAATGACAATTCAAAGTAGTTTTTTCATCCTACTAGGCTTTAAATTATTAACATTTCATTTTGACACAGCAGGTATTTTCTGTCAAACATCCAAAAGATCCTTTTAAAATGCCACAGATCATTGACTTATTAATTTAAGGGAGATTTTTTTTCCCATGGTTTGATATTGTTGTACTAGTTTTGATTGTTATGTTTTCCATCAGTTGCCTTTTTTTACTGTGTTGTTTTAATCATCATGAACGTTATTATTTTGAATTTGCTTTCTTCTTTCTATTTCTTTGGTTCTCCGATTTCATCGTATTTCTCATTCCTTAAAGTATATCAAATTCCATACTTGATTCAGCCCTCTTCCCATATTTATGTAGCCAACATTTCATCACAAATAATGATGCTCTGAACATTTTAAAAATCTTTTTGGGAAATAGTCACAGAAATGGAATCTCTGGACCAAAGAGTTAGAACAGTTTAGTAATTTTGTATAATTGAAAATTATTTTCCAAAACAGTTTATAGCTCCACTACTAATGAATTAGTTTATCTTTGCAAAGCCTTTTGATCTGCAAGTTTCTAATCATGATGGATGAGTTCATACCTCAAGGTTGTTCCAGTTTGCACTTTTATGATTATTAAGAGATTTTAGAGAGTTTTCAGGCAGTTATTGATAGTTTAATATTTTCTTAATGTGCATCTTAACCAATGTTTTATTTTAATATTTAAATTTTTTTCATTTAATAGTTTTTCTTTCCCTCAAACTCCATAAATTAGAAGAAAAATATCCTTATAACTAAATGTGCATAGTGAAGCAAAATAGATCCCTTTTTTTTAGATGGGCAGACACTTTCTATTATTTTTTAATAGATTCCTTCTTAAAAATGCATATCTCATTCTGCATATTTAATCCATAATACAATTTATTCAAAAATCAAAACACATTTAGTCCATCACCACTTTATCAGGAAATGAAAAATTCTCTGTAATCAGGCCTGTGGAATCCTGATAGATCACTTTTGTTGATCAGAGTTCTGAAGTCTTTTTAATTTTAGCTTTATTGGTTTTATTTATACAAAACTTTTCAGTTTTATGTAATCAAAATTGTCCATTTTCTCTTGTGATTCTTTTTTTTTCCTCCTTCTTTGCTAATGAATTCTTCCCCTATCTGTAGAGCTGAAAAGCAATTTCTTCCACACTCCTTTAATTTATTCTTTTACTATTTCTAAGATGTATCAATTTCTAAGATATATCATAGTTATTTTTGGTATATGATTTGAGATGTTCATTGATATCTCATTTCTCCCAGGCTGCTTTCCACTTTTCCCAGAAGTTTTTGTCCAGTAATCAGTCTTTGCAAGTAACTGGAGTCTTTGGGTTTCTCAGATGTGATGCTACTCTATTTATTTGCTTCTGCATGTTGTTTACCTGATCTGTTTCACTGACCAATTTCTCTTGAACAGTCTCAAGTATTTTTAATGATTACTGCTTTGTAGTACAGTTCGTGATTTGGTACTGTTAGGCCTCCTTTCATCCACTTATTTCATTGTTTGCCATGAGCTTCTTGACCTTTAGTTTCTTCATAGATTTAAGTGTTTTAAATCAGTAGAATATAACTGATAAATCCAACCGTAATTCAGTCATCCTAAGCACTTTTGAGATTCTTCTTTCTGAGCTCCTTAAAATTTTGTATCTCTGTAGTTGACCAGAACATTTAGTACTTGGCTGTTTTTCCCATTTGCCTTCTCTTTTTCCTCCATAGGTGCATGGACTATACCGTACAACAGGTGCTAGTTTTGAGAAGGCCCAGCAAGAGTTTGCAACAGGTGTGATGTCTAATAAAACTGTACAGACAGCAGCCGCAAATGCAGCTTCAACAGCAGCAACAAGTGCAGCCCAAAACGCATTTAAGGGTAACCAGATTTAGAAATATCTCCAGAAAACAATGCACTGTTACCTTTTGACTGTACTTTTTCTCAAGTTACTGTATTATTCTATGAAGATTTTTATGTTTGAAATACACACTATCCACAGCATGTATGTTTCCTGTTCACCTGTGCATGGGCAAAAACCAAGAAAGTTCTTTGTTTAAATCCTTAACTTTTTTTTTTTTCTTGAACAATATTTCACTACCCCTCACAAAGAAAAAGGTTATACTATATGATAAATAAATATTCTCCATATTTTCTGGGGGATGAATGTTTCAATGACTTATTTCAGTGATGGAACACTGAAATTATTATGAGTACTTCATTATGATTAAAAATACGTTTAGGTTTTAGCTGCAGTAATTCTTTTGAGAATCTTTCATTAGATATGAGAAACATTTAGGAGCAAGTGCATTGTTTCTTCATTCTTGTCTCCCTGTTTGTACAGAAAGAAATGGGGTGGGCTGAGAGTTTGGGAATTTCAGTTTGGCTTGCTGGTGTGAAAGCTTTAGAAATTGAAGATGATGGGCCTGTGTGCATTCAATAAAAACTGATGTAAATTTCATTTTATTTTTTATTTTTAGGGTAGTAATTCTTTTGATATCAACTTGTAAGCTTGCATGAACACTGTTGAGTTATTTAATAAATTAGTATTTTGGTTCAGAATTTATCTGTACCATTTATGATTACAGGATTTGGTGGAATGTTTTTACAAAGAAAGTTTTAAACCGAGTATTATACTCAAATAAAAGTTGATTTGGGGGCTCAGTTATTCTAACAGTAGAATATGCAATGCATTGTACAGTTGAGTTAAAAGAAAACTGATGGAGTAGAATTAAATGATTATACTTGCTCTTTAAAAAAATCAGTATTCATGTCTTAGAGAAAATGGCCATTAAAGAAAAGATGCTTTCTTATTTCTTGACATACTCTTATGGTTAGTTTTTTTCTACCCTTATTTGGAGTGAAATTTTGGTTGTATTTAGGACTTACTTTTGCATGTGTAATTTGTGTTTTAACAATGAAAACTGTAATTTTAACATTGGTATTCACTTTCTTACCTTTACAAATCAGGTTGTCCCCAAATATAAATAATACGGTGTTTTTACTTATTTTTCTTCTGTTATTGTCACTGATAATGATTTTTTAAGCCGATGCTTCACACATACTTGAATTCCTTTTATTGCACTTCAGTCTTTGGGGTTTGAGACAAATCCAAGTGAATTGTTTAAATTCTGCAAAATAGCAAGACTACTTCCAAGTGGAAGTAAGTAGTAAAATTAAAACATTCAAATATTCAGCTTATATTGAGAAAAGAAATGAAAGTAAAGCTAAGTGTATTAATTGTGTAGGTTATACTACTCACTTGCCTCCATGCTCTGTAGAAGTTTCATAGTATAATATGTTTGGCTTTATACCTTTCCAAATCATCTTTTAAAGTTATGGAGGTCCTTGTGCAGTTTTTAAGAAGAAATAATACATTTATAGAGAACGGCATAATTAACCTGATTTTAAGGAGATTTATATGTAGGGAGTATAATGCAAAAGCCTTATTTTTCAAAAATTCAGATCAACACCGATGAATAAATACTTTAAAAAGATTCCCCTCATACTTTCTATATTATAAAGTTAAATAAAATGCTGGATATACTTAGCAACCTGACTGATCTTAAGAATCATTGTATAAATAACTTGGCCAAGGAATATGGATCTAGTCAAATGACTCTCTGTTAAATATATTTGGGACTGTGACGAATCTGTATACATGGAATACATTTCTACGTTATCCTTAGGAAAATCTAGTTCCTCTTATAAAGTTTAAAGCTATTTTTCTCATAAAATAATTTTCAGTAATAATTTCTGCATAAGTTATAAGGTAAACATTGCAAATGAAGTCTTTCAGATCAGTTCTTGCTGCTAAGAGGTATCAGAGTATTTAATGAATATTTAATGTTTTATTGTAATAATTTTATATTTGTTAAAAACACATTGACTATTAAATGTCACAAGAGCATTCATTTATAGTCATCACTGCATATTCCAAATCCTTTTTGGTGTTTCCTTAAACCACAGAAAAAAATTTATTTTGGGGAGGATATTTAAAATTTTAAAAGATTAGATTAATTATTGTTTTTTTTTGGAATGGAAATGTTTTCACATCCCCAAAAGGGCCGTGTTAAAATTAGCATTATGAAGTGTAAAAAGGATTCCTAAAATCCTTGGGTCCTTCTTTTGTGTAGGGGAGGGTGGGGAAGTGTTTTGAAATTGATTTGTTTGGATACTCTTGTTACAAATTCGTGTCAACAATTGTATGGTTTTTTAAAGAGAAAATTTGTGTTAAAATAATGGTGTTATGTCCTTAGCCAGGTGTGAAAGGGGATTTGAATCATAACTTCTTAAAGGAATTACTTTTCTCTGGTCAGTAAAAGAAAATGTTCATGTGTTCACTTTGAAAGCCAAGGCTATTTGTTAAAATGTTTTATACTTTATCCTAAGATTTCCAGGTATTCCAGTCACAGAGCAATTATAAGACCCATTTAATTTTTGTTTTCTAGTAATAAATTGTGGCTAATTTATTTCAAAGTAAAGTTTGAACACTGGAAGTCATTGCTTAATGGTCTGTAATTTAGGATTTGGATTATTTATCTAAGGGATGTTTGTATATTTTGTAAATGACTAATGATGCTTTGCTTATCATGGTGACTGTCTTGGTTCTATATAAATGCCCTTCTCATCTGTCCCTCTGATGTTGCATGTTTTGAGTAGTTTGAAAGTTTTGTATATTTATTGTATTAACAGAGTGTCATAAAATAAAATACTGTTTACTGGATGTTTGCTCTTTATAGTTTTAAAGAATATAGTAAAATGTTAAAGACAGGAATTACACAATAGGTCTGACTTTACAGAGAATTCTACATTTGAAGTTTTAAAATGTATAGGTAATTTTATAATCTTTTGCAACAAGTAACATATCAGACCCACTCAGAATCCGACCATACACAGGCTCTTAAGAAAATATTTTAAAACATTCATCGAATACATTTTCTTCTTATATTGGATTAAAAAGGAATCTACTTTGAAGTAATTAAACACAGATGACCAGTCTAAAGTAGAACTAGATTTAATGTGTCCTGTCTAAAATTTAAACTGTTTGATTTTAAAAAAAAAAATTCAATTGACACTTATATCAGTATTTTTTCTGTTGTTTTTGTTTCATTTATGTCCTCCTTTGCCCTGGTCCTCCTCCCCCAGCATCACTGCTGAATGTTATTTTATTGTGGAGAATAAATAACTACTATGTATTGCTGCATTCCCATGTCCTTAAAGATTTTTGCAAAACTGTATTTTGAAAGAATGTTCTTGGTACCCTTCACTTTTGTTGACACATTTACTTTAAAACAAATAGTATTTTCAGTCTGTGAGTGTTACCTTAAAATGTGAATTTGTATTTTCACAACTAATTTATCATTAGGAAAATGTTTTTTCTTTACTTTTTTTTGTTTATTTCTGTAAAGCTATATATCTTAGTGGTTTGTACAGTTTTTTCTATTTATTGCTTTGCTTTTTTCTCAAAAAAAGTGTGCCAATTTGTACACTTTTATTAGGTAAAAGTCAACAATTATTACTACTGTTCATTTACAGAATTCATTGACTTCAGCATTTTTTTTATTCCTATGTATCGAATTGTTGATACTTGTATACTCATCTATTTCCCCCTTTTGTTTAGTAAAATTTTTAGAAGTCATCTGTTGATTGAATGTAGTTTGAGCACTCTAGAAGTAAAATAAATATGGTTAACTAAAATGTTGGGTTTTTTTTTAATTGTTCTACAAACCTATCTTTCAGGATTTAATTTATTATAATACATTGATTTAGGACAGAATATAATTTAAAATCTTGAAACTATAAAAAGAATACAGTGAAAATTTATTTCAAAAGGCAAAATTATATTCTAGGACTTGGTATTAAACAACTCATATTTTGTGTCTTAAATATGAATAGAATAGAAATGTTTATTTTAAACATTGATATTTTCTTGTTAAAAATTACTAGTTTCATTTAGATAAAGATTACTTTTCCCCACCCCTATCCTAACCTTGTCCAGTCTCTGTTGGATTAGTATAAGTTTATTGTGCTAACTCCAGAGATGATTCATCAATGTAAATCTTAGAGCTTAAGAGGGTCTAGTCTTTTTTTTTTTTTTTTTTAAGCCTTAAACTACACCTAAGCAATCCTGGATAGATGGACATTTGTTAATTTAAATTGTCCAAAGAAAAGATTACACTAATTAATAAAGTCCTCTAGTTGTCAGTCCAGACTTTTCTTTTAGTAGTTCTGTAATTCATTAAAAATTTGTTTAATCAATTTAACAGATTTTTACTAGCAGTATTCCCTTTTTTTTTTCTTTTTTTTTTTTATTTAAAGCTTTTTATTTGTATGACATGTATATGGGTAGTTTCTCAACATCGATCTTTACAGAGCTTTCCATTACAAATTTTACCCCCAGTCCCCTCCCCTCCCCTAGATGGCAGGAAGTCCACTACATATTAATAATGTTGAAATGTTTGAGAAGTTATGCAAGAAAAATCCTATCTACAAGAAAAAAAAAAGAATCAGAGAAAGGCAACACAATGCAAGCAAATGTCGATAGAGATCATGAAAATGTTACATTGTGGTCCATATTTCATATCCCTCTCTCTGGGTGTATATGGTTTTCTTCATTGAACAATTTAAACTGGTTTGAGACAATTCTTTGTTGCAGAGAGCCATGTCCATCAGAATTGATCATCATGTAATACTGTTGTTGCCGTGTATGGTGATCTCCTGGTTCTGCTCGTTTCACTCAGCATCAGTTCATGCAAGTCCCTCCAGGCCTCTCTGAAATCATCCTGCTGGTCATTTCTTACAGAGCAATAATATTCCATAACATTCATATACCATAATTTATTCAGCCACTCTCCAATTGATGGGCATCCCTTCAGTTTCCAGTTTCTAGCCACTACAAAAAGGGCTGCCACAAACATTCTTGCACAGGTGGGTCCCTTTCCCTCTTCTAAGATCTCTTTGGGATATAAGCCCAGTAGAAACACTGCTGGGTCAAAGGGTATGCACAGTTTGACAACTTTTTGAGCATAGCTCCAAATTGCTCTCCAGAATGGCTGGATCCGTTCACAGTTCCACCAACAATGAATGTATCGGTGTCCCAGTTTTCCCACATCCCCTCCAACATTCATCGTTATCTTTTCCTGTCATTTTAGCCAATCTGACAGGGGTGTAGTGGTACCTCAGAGTTGTCTTAATTTGCATTTCTCTGATCAATAGTGATTTGGAGCAACTTTTCATATGACTAGAGATGGTTTTAATTTCATCATCTGAAAATTGTCTGTTCATATCCCTTGACCACTTATCTATTGAAGAGTGGCTTGAATTCTTATATATATGAGACAATTCTCTATATATTTTAGAAATGAGGCCTTTATCAGAACCATTAAATGTAAAGATGATTTCCCAATTTGATGCTTCCCTCCTAATCTTGTCTGCATTTGTTTTGTTTGTACAGAAAATTTTTAACTTAATATAATCAAAATTATCCATCTGGTGTTCAATTAGGAGTTCTAGGTCTTCTTTGGACATAAATTTATTCCATCTCCACAGGTCTGAGAGATAAACTATATTACGTTCCTCTAACTTGCTTACAAAGTCCCTCTTTATATCTAGATCATGAACCCATTTAGATCTTATCTTGGTATGTGGTGTTAGGTATGGGTCAAGCCCTAATTTCTTCCACACTAGTTTCCAATTTTCCCAGCAGTTTTTGCCGAATAGTGAGTATTTATCCCAAAAGCTGGGGTCTTTCGGTTTATCGAACACTAGATTGTTAAGGTTATTACCTAGATTGTCCTGATAACCTATCCTGTGCCACTGATCGACTGCTCTATTTTTTAGCCAGTACCAAACGGTTTTGATGACCGCTGCTTTATAATATAGTTTTAGATCTGGTACAGCAAGGCCACCTTCATCTGCCTTTTTTTTCATTAATCCCCTTGAGATCCTTGACCTTTTGTTCTTCCAAATGAACTTTGCTACTATTTTTTCTAGATCTGTAAAATAATTTCTTGGGAGTTTGATTGGTATGGCACTAAATAAGTAGATTAGTTTGGGTAGTATTGTCATTTTTATTATGTTCGCTCTGCCTACCCATGAGCACTTAATATTTTTCCAGTTGATTAGGTCTAATTTTATTTGTGTGGAAAGTGTTTTGTAATTTAGTTCGTATAGTTTCTGACTTTCCCTTGGCAGATAGATTCCCAAATATTTTATCCTATCATCTGCTATTTGGAATGGAATTTCTTTTTGCATCTCTTGCTGCTGAACTTTGTTGGTAATATATAAAAATGCTGATGATTTATGTGGATTAATTTTGAATCCTGCCACTTTGCTAAAGTTGTGAATTGTTTCTAGTAGTTTTTTAGTTGAGTCTCTAGGGTTCTCTAAGTATACCATCATGTCATCTGCAAAGAGTGATAATTTGGTTTCTTCATTACCTACTCTGATTCCTTTTATCTCTTTTTCTTCTCTTATTGCTAAAGCTAACAATTCTAATACAATATTGAATAGTAATGGTGACAGTGGGCAGCCTTGTTTCACTCCTGATCTTATTGGGAATGGTTTTAGTTTGTCTCCATTACATATGATGCTTGCTGATGGTTT
>JAJPUD010009121.1:57168-78833 GCA_023553655.1 Myrmecobius fasciatus | reverse complement strand
TACCTCCTGTGATTCTTAGCTTCAGTTTCTTCACTTGTAAGAAGAGGGAATTGAAGTAGATGGCCTGTGGAAGTTTCTTCCAGTTCTAAATCTGTGATTCAATTATTTCTTTGAGTTCATGATATTTTAATAATTATTCAGATGCAAACACTAATTTAATATAATATTTTAATATATTCAATGACATGAATAAAAAACCATATGCACAATACTATCCACATACACACACACACATATATATATACATATACACACACACACACATATATATATATATATATATATACATGTGTGTATATAGAATGTGTGTGTATACATTTTTATGCATACTTATGAGAGTCAGTGAGACATAAATACATAGTGAGCCAACTTTGGAGTCAAAGTCCTAGGTTCAAATATTACCTATGACATAAACTGGCTGTGTAATCCTGGACCAGTCACATAATCTCTCAGTGCCTTAGAAAACTCTAAAACTAAGTTGCATAGAAAGTGCCAACATGTATTGATAAAGGGAATCTTCTTACTTGGAAATTCCTTGTACCAATGAAATAATAGATCCTATCCCTATCATAAGTTATATAGGTATTACTGGAGTATATCCAAGTCTGCCTTTGTTGACAGAGATGAAACTGATGATATTTCTTGTTAATACCTTTGAAGCTTTTTTATGCATAGGAAAGAAACCAAATATGAAAAGGAAGTCTTTCATTATCTAGCATTTAAGAAAGGTGGAGTACCAGTACCCCGGTTTAGAGTTTTTTGATAAAGGAAGTAGAAAGAGTAAATCCCTCAAATACATTGAATGTAATATCCATTATAACATCACTGATTCTGAAAACCTCTCTTTTCACAAGTTAATGCTATTTGCAAATTTTAAAAAATACTTTGGTACCATCAAGAAATTTTGTGAGAATTAAATAATATTTTGTCTGAGCAGATAATTTTCTCTGACTGAAAAACAAATCCATGAACTTATGATGCTAATATATATATATATATATATATATATATATATATATATATATATATAATTTTTTTTTCTCTCACTAATGTGCCCCTGGAACAACAGAAGGATTTTCTTATTTCTCAGCTCCAGGCAAATGTTTGTATAATGATCATGCATATTCGGCTGTCCTAAGCACAGTGGCACTCCCATTTGCAAAACTGGAAGACTCAGAGCCTTGTTATAGAAACTCCAAATGTCAGGCAAAATTATAGTTCTACTTATGGGCATCTGTAAATCAATCAATTAGTTGTGTCTTTACATTTTGTGTGCTTGTGTGTGCTTGTGCATGTGTCTGTATGCATACCTATCATTTAGATTTTTGGCATTCTAGTGAACATTAGGACTTTTGATAGTATATTTAAAAAGCTGAATCAAAGAAGTTTTGACCACCTGTGTAGTATGAAGGCTGGTGTTTGTTGACAGCCACTCCAAACTTTTATTAAGTGTTCTGTGCAAAATGAACAAAATTAAACATATAATCAAAAAGTAATTAAATGATCAATAAGTAAATATATAATCATTAAGTTAATAATTAAAATAAATTAAAATGTACTATCACAGGGTAAAAAACAAAAAACAAAAACAAAAAATAACCTTAATCCACACCCAAGAATAGCTGGAAGCTCATTTTAACTTTTTATTGAAATCAATTTTTTTTCCTCCCAAACCTTTAAGGAATATCAAGTAGTTAAAATATTCATCTCTCTTTAACAGAAGTCACATTTGACATGATATAGGGCCACTTCTTTAGTAAAATACTTTATTGCTAGTATTTATTATTTCCAAAGAAAAATCTCAATTATAACTAAATTGAAATTTAGAGAAGAGCTGAGAAATTTCATTTTTGGCTTCAGAGTAATAATTCTCAGTAAAAATGGCAATACTAATTTTAAAAGATAGTCCAAGACATGGTTAGTACTATACACATTTGGTGCATAGTATAGTACTGACCATGTCAGTCAGTCAGTTAATAAACATTTAAGTACCTATTATGAGCAAAGCACTTGTGCTAAGTACTGTGAAAACAAAGAAAAGTATAAGAAAAACCCTGTAACATGATAAAACAATTCAGTAGTTTCCTTAACATACAGGTATCAGTAGAGGTCGAGGTTTAGAATTTGCCGGATCAGAAACTTGATTAAATTGATTAAACCTCTTAGATGCTTTAAAAAAAAAAAAAAAAAGATACTTCTTAATCTTTTATTTTTCACAACACCTGTGCCCAGAAAGCATACTGTTTTTTAGCTACAATTTTAATTTCCTTGTCTATTACTTTGATTAAAATACAGAGAGATAGGCTGGCTTGTGTTTTAGCTACATTTTGCATTATCATTGTAAAAAAAAATAAAAGTGTGTTGTCTTTGTGGTGTGAGAGTGTGTGTGTGTGTGTGTGTGTGTGTGTGTGTGTGTGTGTGTGTGTGTGTGCATCCTTGCTTTTCCTCACATTGCCCTGGTTTAGAAATTGAAACATTGCACTGCTGAGAAAGTGCCATGAAAATATAACCCACTGCATTCCATGAAAATAAATAAGCAAGGCCACCCAAATTTTCAATTAGTGCTAGTGCCGAACTCAGGAAATGGCTATGGATTCGTCAAAGGCAGCCTTAGGCTGGATCGTGGATACGGAACAGTGACAGGAAGGTTTGAAGTGGGAATGCAAGCCCAGTGTGAAGATGGCTTGTCTCCAAGGAAAACTGCATACTAATAGGTTAATACTGACTTCCTGAAACATACAGCCTGAGTATTACAAGTTGGAATTTACATTCTGACAAAGGCAATTGCTAAGCTGTGAGACTTTGCTTTTTGGTGATGAAATAACACCAGGGAGTTCAAATGGCTTTAGATATTTTGCGCTTTAAGCTTATTAAACATTCAAAGTACAAACCATGCACATATTTTTAGCCACCTGAAATAGCAATGATCTTTCTGGGTAGCTGTTGAAAAAATAGGGAATGCCCTTGAATTTAAAGTGTCAGGTCTAAGAATAGATCTCCCCTCCCACCCCTATTGGTATTGATGTGCCCTTGTCAGTTAAAATCCTGCCAGGAATTGCCCTTGAGAAACTACTTTTTTTTTTTTCCCTTGAAGAAGTCAGATAAGTTATTTTTTATCCTACCCTAATTCTTCCGAAGCAGCAGGGGATCTTTGAATATTTTTGCATCATGATTAAAAATTTTGTTTTGATCCTTTTTTGTGATTCTAAAAAAAGTCAAATGATGCAAAGGAATATTTGAAGGAACCAAAAGAAGTGAACAAAGCACTAGTTAGGAGCTGGGAGGTCCTGCCTCTTAGTGCTGATTCTTCCCATTAAGATTGTGAGTTTTTAAGACTAAAAGAAGGGTTTTTCTTTTACTTTTCTTCGTTTTCATAGCACTTAGCACAAGTGCTTTGCTCATAATAGATACTTAAATGTTTATTAACTGACTGACTGACTGACATGGTCAGTACTATACTATGCACTCTGTATAGTATTAACCATCTCTTGGACCATCTTTTAAAATTAGTATTGCCATTTTTACTGAGAATTATTACTCTGAAGCAAAAAAAAATTCTCAACATTTCTCTAAATTTCAAATTCTCTCAACAAAATAATGGCATAAAACCTGTTAGAGAAAAAAGTTGTGAGAATAGAGATGCTAGCAGTACAAAATAGTAACAGGCTGAAATTGTGAAGGAGAGCATCTTCTGAGGGCAATGAAAGAAGAATATATTGTCAAATGCCTTTGGTATTATCAAAAGTATTATATACCTTTGGATTGTGTCTAATTAAAAATTTCTAATAACAGCTGGGATTTAAAAAAAAAGTTTATGTAGATAGCAGTGGCAATTCATGGGTGTGTGTGTTTTTTTTTTTTAAGCTCATGGATTTCCTTAAAACAAACTAGTTAATTGAGAATAAAAGCCTGTCTGTGTATTAGAACTTAGTAGGCTTCTCTGAGCAACATAATTTTGCTCAAAACCAACTAACTGGAACAATTTTAGTGAAAAGCCTGCTTTTCTTACCTTCAGAGTAGGAAGGCCACCATTTCCTGTTCACAGGAAAATCAAGCATTTCATTTTTACAAGATAGTACAGAATTTCCTAAAGCTGATTCCTAACTGATTTGGAATGGTGTTAGAGTTCTAGTATTTATGTTAAAAATAAAGTAGAAAAGAAGATAAAAATCTTTCTTCCTGTTCTCCATACTCTTCCAAACTATGTCACCCTAACTTTGGCCTCCAACCAAAGCCATCTCATATCTGATTTTAGTTTTGGTAGGGTAAGCAAATTGAAGCAAAAGAAAAATGAGAAATGTCTATCAGCTAAATCAGATTTATCCATAAATAAATGGTTACCCTGTTCATAGGGAAAATTGCAAAGCAGACAACCTTCTAAATATCCAATCTTCACTTTATGTGTTCTTTTTCCAGTTTTTGGTGATAACTTCTTCATTTTGTCACTCCCACCCCCGTCTCCAAGAGTAATTCAATGCCTGTGCACTCTTTCTAGTTTTATTTTATCCAACTCTTCTCTGAGGAAAAGTATATAGTAAAATTTAGTAAATTACTTTTTCCAAGTATTAGCATTTTATTAGCAAAGTCTTAAGCCAAAGAGATTTATCTAAAACTATGAAATGGAAGACATAAAATGAGAGTGGAGGGGATGTTTTGATGGTAGGGGCCCTTTTCTGAAAACACAATTCACTAAGCTACCTACTTTGCTTGTGTATAAGAGAATAGATCTGTGATATGACCTGGTATAAGCACACACCTGTTTTTCCTACAATAGGCAAAATTCCTTCTTATTCCCAGTGTTACACAGCCCTTTGTAATTACCCTTCCCTGAATAATGTCACATACATCATCAGGATATCAAATAGCTCCTCTTGTAGGTCCCAATTAATAGTTGTTCTACACATGTTCCAATTTTCAAAATAACCACATGTGCTTCATAAAAAGGGGCATTTACAATTAAAACAAAAAGCTGGGGAAAGCAATGTAATGGCAATATAATTGTTCTTTGAAAAATGATTTATGATGTATTACATTATTTCAGCTCATTGTTTTAAACAATTTACACAATAGTCTGAAGCCCTCATCCTGTCCCCGCATGTATTGCTTAGTCACAGATAACTTAAGTGGGAGCATTAGTGGCTAGTCAAAGAGGTCTGTTGGAAAATGGTATGTTCTAAGGCCATTCCATTGTTGATCAAGCAGCAGAGAGGCAGACTTTAGTGCTTCATTGAGGCACCATCAATAGGCAGAAATAATTCAGATGGACTTGACTCTAATCCTTTGAAAATGATTAGAATAAAAATAGTAAAAGTGATCTTCATTCTGTCACTATTTTCTTTTTTGCTGAGGCAATTGGGATTAAGTGACTTAAGTCACACAGCTAGGAAACGTTGAGTGTCTGAGGCCAGATTTGAACTCAGATCCTCCTGACTTCAGAGCTGGTGCTCTATCCACTGCACCACCTAGCTGCCCCTCTGTCACTATTTTCAAAAAAACTTTTGAGTGCCTACTCTCTGAAAGACATTTTTATACATATTTATTTGTTGTCTTCCACATTAAACTGCAAACTTCTTGGGGGCAAGTGCTATCTTTTTATGTCCTCAGAGTTTAACACAATTCCAAGAACAGTAGAAGTTTAATAAATGCTTATTGCCTGCCCACCTGATTCTTGGACATTAAAAAGCTCCCTATACCTCAGAGATTCCTTTTCTTGCTTTTTCTAGATTCCCTTCTTCTCCATATATCCCTCCCCCTTCATCTCTCCTGCTGAAACAAATTAAAATGATAAAATACCAGGAACAAAAATGATAGAATATTATAGAGGTCATCACACATGGCCACCCTGAATGTAGCTGTCCTCTCAGAACTTCAATTTATCATCATTTTCTATAGAGAGAATAAAATGGAAGAAAAAATGAATTTAATTTAGTATAAAAAATAAACATTTCTGGGCAGTGGAAATGTCTGTGGTGTTTTAGGAGCTGTTATCATTAATCAGTCAAGCTTGTTTACCCCTACCCATGATTGCTAGTGAAACTTAACCTCACGTTCAGAGACATTCAATGAGAAATGGCTATCAGAGTCCATAGCAGGGGATATGTGTTCACAGTCATCATTATATGCCTTGATTAGCTCTTGAATGAGTTCTCTTTCATAGCACGATTTACATGTCTAAAAAAGGTGACATGAAACAGTGGTTATTGCAAAGCATTACTTTTAATATGGTTTACTTTCTGCAGCAATACTCTGTTTTAGGCCAAAGGTTTTAATTTAGTTGTCAATGATTATTTATTCATTTGTTTTTGCATTTGGCGTTTCAACATTTTATTCTTTTGAAGAAACATTTCCTAAGTGATCCATATTTAGACAAATTATTCTTATTCTCCCCACCTTAAGAGAGAAGACAAGAAAGCCCACGAATTCTGGGCTCTTGTTGGCCTTTCATATATAACATATTCTATGTACAAATACTGACTCCAGAAAGTCAATGCACTTCCTAAAATATGGAAGTCAGAACTGAACACAATACCCCAGATATAGTCTGACTAGGTCAACATACAGTGGGATGGTATTTGACATGGTCCTGGCCATTGGTTCCATCTTATTTCAGCCTCTAGGTTATAGCATCTATTTTTGCTGCCATACCACCCCATAGACATTCAGTTTGTTATTGTTTAGAGTTGTTTTTAATCATATTCAATTTTTTGTGACTTCATTTGGGGTGGTTTGTCCTCTCCTTCTGCAGCTCATTTTACACATAAAAACTGAGGCAAATGGGATTAAGTGACTTGCCCAGGATTACACAGCTAGTAAGTGTCTGAGCCTATATTTGAACACAGGAAAATTAGTCTTTCTGGCTTCAGGCCTGGTACTCTATTCAGCCACCTAACTGCCAAACTCATATGCTATATTTAATTTACAATTCGTTAAAACTCTAACATCAAATCCTTTAGCCATATTTTCTCCATCTTATATTTGCGGAAATGATTTTTTTTACCCCTATTATAAAATTTTACACTTAATCTTACTAAATTTCACTTTACTGGATTTAACCCAATGTCAAAAAATCATAGCTATGTAGATGAATTCACAGTGCCTATTTTGATTTGGTTCAATGTTGTTTCTTCTAATGACTACATAATTCAACTTAACAAACACTTATTAAGCATGCAGTATGAGTAAGAAGTGAAAGAGATTTCAGAGGATGAGATAGTGTCTGGGAAGCAATAAATATGAGCTTGTACAGACTTGGGTAGATAGTGAAGAACAGAAGGGCCAGGTGTTCTGTAGTGTATAGAATCACAAAGAATTGGACACAAATGAACAAATGAGCAAGAAACACTGACCTGGGGAAGAGGATGAGCAAGGGAAAGTGACAAAGAAGACATATTCCCTTCCTTCAACGGACTAATATAAAGTAGAATTCGATAAATGCATGGGAAGAGTTCCAAGTATCATGAAATCTCAGAAGATGAAGCAATTATTTCCATTTAGTGGTAATTAAGAATAGCTGGTGAGGTATTCCTCATTTCAGTGAGAAGTTTCAGTAAAGACTTTACTACTGGGAGAAAAATAAGGTATATTTTACAAAATTCCTTTTAACTTGTGAGGAAATTGTTACAAGAAAAGTCAGTGTGATTCTAAAGCAAATTCTTAGAAAACCCAAAAATTAAATTCAGGTGTTAAAATATATCCTGTTTATCTTATGTATGCATAATATAAATAATGTCATATAAATATTTTAAATTAGTATTATATTATATATTTAAAATATATTATAAGTAATATGATATTATAATACTTATGTATTTAAATACTTAATGTAATGCTGTTAACATCATTAAGATCTCTGTTTTTAGATTTGTTTGTCTATGAGGTTTATACTTAAGATTAGTTACCTTACACTACAGTGTCCTTAATAAAGAGTAGAAAATTCATTAACAAGTTTTATATAACACACACAAACACAATATAAAACATGTTTTATAGTATATATCACTTGTGCTATATACTATGTATGTACATGCATGTCTATAATATCTAAAGTATCTCCAAAGTCTTGTGAAGTTCTAAGTACTAATACTTTTGGGGCACCGTGGATAGGAGTTATGTATCCTCTTCTTCCTCCTCTATCCAATGTGTCAACATCACAAAAGTATGGATAATTTCAAAAGTGACAGTTTGGGGATTTTGCATATTATTTATTTATTTAGACCAAGGGTGTAGAAGAGGTCTTATGCAGATGGAATGTCGCTTGAAGGGTGCTAATACACTCCCTTGTTCCAAAGTGTCTTCTACCATTTTGCCTGGTTATATGTGTTACTGACAGAAAATTCTCAACACTAGCTACTTTCTAAGGAGTTCCTTGCTATAACTTAACTGGAATAAGGTTTTTCTAATTTGGAAGGGGTAATAATTGGGTAACCAACACATCATCTAGAAGAGAACCATTTAATTAGCCCATGAAAACATTTGTCATCTGTTGGAGTATTGGATCTGAATAAATAGAAAAGGGGAAAGGGAAGAAGAAATTAAGATGAAATACTGAATGGGTCAATTGGGGTATAGTAATGGGGAACTCTGAATTGTGGGGGGACACAATAATAGAACAGGTATTTGGGGACACATAAAGAGGTAGGCAAGAGTAATACAATCTCTTCCTCACAAAATTTTGGTTAGAGCCATCCTTATTTAGAAAATGATATAACAAGCCCTCTAGCAACACTCTCCCCAAAGAAATGTAAAACACACGAGCCAAGAACCTCTTCTTCTGCAGAAGAAAAGAACATTTAGAGAATTGAGACTAAGTACTCTGGATCTCTCATTCTATGTTAGTATCCATATATCAAAAAAGTAATATGCCTGTTCTGTGCCAGGTATTGTGTCACATGTAGCAATACAAACATGAAAATGAGAATTTGTATTCTCAATTTGGAGCTATGTGCCAAAAAAAGCATTAAATTGTATATACTCTTTAACCCAGGAAAACCAGTAGTAGGTCTATGCTCCAGTGAGATCAAAGAAAAAAAAAAAAAAAAGAAAAGGACTTGCATCTACTCTTTTGTGGTAGTAAAGAGCTACAAACTGAGGGGGTTTCCCATAAATTTGGGAATAGCAGAACAAATTTTGATATGTAAATATGACCAAACTAGCTGAATGTTTTCTTAGAGTAAACAGGACCAGAAGAAGTTTTTATTCCATAAAAACAATATTGTATGGACAAACATGGCAGCAAGATGTTGCGGTGGATAGAATATTAGACTTGGATTCAGGAAGACCTATCTTCTTTAATTCAGACACTTACTAGCTGTGTGACCCTGGGCAAGTCACTCAACTGTGCTTGCCTCAGTCCTTCATCTGTAAAATGGGCTGAAGAAAGAAATGTCAAACTACTCCAGTATCTTTGTCAAGAAAACCCCAAATGGGCTCACAAAGAATTGGATGTGACTGAAAAACAAATGAATGACAACAACAAAAAAAAGACAAACAATTGTGAAAGGTTTAAGAACTCTGATTAATGCAGTAACCAACCACAATTCTGGAAGACTAATGTTGAAACATGCTATCCACACTCTAAGACACCATGAACTCAGAAAACAGACATAATTTTTTTTAGACAGCCTACGTGGTAATTTGTTTTACTTGATTATACAGATCTGTTGCAAATTTTATTTTTCTTTAATTTTTTAATGGAATAGAAGAAAAAATCAATTTTCATTCATTTAAAAATTTACTGATTTTTTTTTTTTTTTGCTTTTTGCTGAGGCAGTTGAGGTTAAGTGACTTGCCCAGGGTCACACAGCTAGGGAATGTTAAGTGTCTGAGACCAAATTTGAACTCAGGTCCTCCTGACTTCAGGACTGTTACTCTATCCACTGCGCCACCTAGCTGCCCCTCATTTAAAAATTAAAAAAAAAATTCTTTCTGCCTCCCCAAATCTACTTTCAGTTCTGACATTCAAAGTTGTTCCCCTCACCTAAATTTTTCCAGTTCTTTTAGACTTTATGTATACCATGGATTCCATTTCATATGCTCTTTTATCCACAGTCCCTGGTTTCCTTGCTTTGTCATGAACAAGATAATTCATCTCGCAGCTCTGGATATTTTCTCTGTCTCCCATGCCTGGAATATTCTTCATCCTCATCTCTTCCTACTAGTTTCTGGCTTCCTTAAAGTCCCATTTGAAATCTCATTTTCTATAGAAAGCCTTTCCCAGCTCTTTTCAATTCTAATGCCTTTTTCTTTTCACTTCTTATTTATCTTCCGTGTGTGAGTGTGTGAGTGTGTGTGTGTGTATATGTGTATGAGTGGGTATACCTTGTTTGTACAAATTTGTTTGCTTGTTATCTTCTCCATTAGACTTTACATATATTGAAGTATTGAGGTCAGATATGTTGAAGTATTGATCTTCCTAAAGGTCAACACAGTACCTAGGCTAATTTGGAATTTCTTGCATAATTTTTCTATTTATTTGAGACATATACAAATTCAATTGGGTTTAGCAATTTTAAAAATTGGCAATTATTCCATATCACCAGAAATATATTATATAAAGGAATAGATAGAATGTAAACCCTTTGTACTATTTCTTTTCTTTCTTTCTTTTTTTTTTTTTGTCTGAGGCAATTGGGGTTAAGTGACCTGCTCAGGTTCACACAGCTAGGAGGTGTTGTGTCTGAGTTCAAATTTGAACTCAGGTCCTCCTGACTTTAGGGCTGGTACTTTCTATCCACTGCACCACCTAATTGCCCCTTTTGTACTATTTCTAAGAGATTTTTTAAAAAAAGAAAATATTTTATAGTGGGAAAATTAATGAGGACGATATTTTTCAAAATCCCATTTTCATTTTGGCAGAATAATGTCAATTAAGATTAAAATTTATTTTAATCACAGATCAAAATTAGCCATCTAGACTAACATACTACCAAATGCCATTCTCCAGTATTAAAACAATCACCCCTGGAAGGATTTAATGAAGTCTTATGTATATATAGTAACAGACCTATTGAAGTTAACAAAAAAATAAAATTAAATACTCAGTCTGAAGACTCTGGGTATACAACAAAGTGTGATATATATATATATATATGTACATATATATATATATACACACACACACACACACACATATATATGTATATATAAAATATAAAATTTGGCTTCAAGTTTTTAGGTAGTATGTGTTAACAACAAACCAAAAAAAAAAAATAGAGTTCGTTTCCCCTCAATTAAAAATTTGTTATGAAGACTTTTAAAACTTTCCCTTGATTGTGTTTTGTTTGTGTTCAAATGTAAAAGTGCCTACGCTTATGGGGAAATATAAAGCAATAAAAAGCAAAAATAATATAAAATGAAATTAAAGGAAAACTGAAATAAAATCACTTTAGCACACATTGCTCACCTCCAAACTTAATAGGAAATCAAAGTATAGTCTGTATTGTAAATTATGTTTGGGATTAAAGCCAGAGAAATTTCCACCATTCTAAACAGTCTGTTCTTTGATTCTAAACATTCAATAATTTCTCCGCCAAGGAATGCAATTTTCTTCCTCTCAATACTTTGCTGTGGCTCATATGATCATTTAGTGAATAGCTGATGAACTCTGTTTACCTCTGGCCTCAGCCACAGGACCTCTGTGGCTTCCCCGCACAGCTCCAGACATTTCACAGGTGAAACCACAAATCAGGCCAGAACCACAGAGGCTGATCCAAGATTTAGAAATGTGGCCAAGCACTCAGGGGACTGTCAGAATTTTAATTGGCTCAGTACTTTAAATTTAGGCTTTTAAATTAACACCACCTGATGCCTAAAATACACATGTTAACAGAGGCTCCAACCTTTCCCAGCTAAATTGAAAGTTGGTTATGTCATATATCCTTCTCTATGATTCCTGTGCCCTCCCCCATCCCACCCTATCCCAAACATATCCCTTATTATAGCTAGATAGATGCAGTGAATAAATTTCTGAAGTCTAGAGTTCAAATTCAACCTCATATACTACCTGGGTGACATCATATATTAATTTTTGTCTGCCTTAGTTTTTTCATTTGCCAAGCATAAATAACAATATTCCTATTTCCTAGGGTTTAGCAAAGATCAAATAAGATATTATTTGTAAAGTGCCTAAAGAAAGAAGTAACAAATATTTATACAGCCAGGCACCATGCTTTATATAAATATTACCTCATTTGATCCTTGCAACAACTCTAGGAAAGAGGTATTATCATTATTACTATTCCTATTTTACATTTGAGGAAATTAAGACAGTGAGATTAAGTGATTTGCCTAAAATCACACAATCTAAGATCAGATTTTGACTCAGATTTTCCTGACTCCAGGCCAATATACCATTTAACTATCTGGCACATAGTAGGTGCTTAATAAATGCTTGTTTCCTTTCTTATTGCTATGTTTAGTTTAGTTTAGTATTTTTGAAAATTCAGTCCATTCAGGCCAATTCCAATAGACTTGTGATGGACAGATCCATCTGCATTCAGAAAGAGGACTGTGGGAGACCGAATATGGATCACAAAGGTATTTTCACCTTTTTTGTTGTTTTTTCTTGCTTTTTTTTTCTTCTTTCTCATTTTTTTTTTCCATTTTGTTCTGGTTTTCCTTTTGCATGATAAATGTGGAAATATGTATAGAAGAATTGCACATGTTTAACATATATTACATTTTTTATTGTCTAGGAGAGGGGAAGAAGTAGAAAGGGAGAAAAATTTGGAACACAAGATTGTGCAAGGGTGAGTGTTGAAAACTATCTCTGCATATATTTTGAAAGTAAAAAATTATTTTTAAAAATCAACCAATGAACTAAATGTTTTAAATTTAATATTTTAAAATTGTTTTTGGGCTGCATTTTATGATTAAAACTATTTAATTTAAATTCAGTCTGGTGAATTTTTTTTAAAAATTCATTTACATAAAAGCAATAAAGTTTGTCTTTTGGCATTTCATTGTCTTTCTGTCTTGTGAAGTAGTTGTAGCATACTCATATGATATCTAATGAGATTCCCTGATACCTGAACTCTTTCTTTTTGGTTACTGGAATTATATTTTTTTCCTTTGATTTGGAAGTGCTGGATTTTTTTCTACAACATTGCTGGGTGTTTTTACTTGGAGATTTCTTTCAGGAAGTGATTATATATTTCTTCTGTTTCTACTTTGTCCTCTGGTTCTAATAAGTCTGAGCAGTTTTCTTTATTTAATTCTTGAAATACAAAGTCCAGGACTAATTTTTTTTTTGTCTTGGTTTTCAGAGAATCTAATGGATTCTTAGATCATCTCTCCACTGTTTTCTAGGCCAGTTATCTTTTAATATTTTATTTATCTTATTCTATTTTTTCTCCTTTGACTTTTTTTTTCTAGTATTTCTTTTTATTTCCTAGAATCATTGAATTGCATTTGTTCCATTCTGTTTTTTCCCCCTGAGGCAATTGGGGTTAAGTGAATTGCCCAGGGTCACACAGCTAGGAAGTGTTAAGTGTCTGAGACCAGATTTGAACTCAGGTCCTCCTGACTTCAGGGCTGGTGCTCTATGCACTGCACCATCTAGCTGCCCCTTCATTCTGTTTTAAAGAGAAGCTGTTACTCAGCTAAGGTTTTCTATAATGTCTTCTTCACTAAAGTATTTATTCTCCTTTCTTGTTTTTCTTCCTAAAATTTTGTCATTTTTTTCTTTAATGTTCTGTTTGTAGCTGCCATGAGATTACTCTATTCTTCTAGTTTACCTTCTTAAGTTCTCCTAAGCTATAGTATTTATTCATTGTTTATAGTGTTTTCTTCTATTTACTCATATTTTTTAGTCTTAGGTCTTGGGGCCTTTTGTCCCTTGCAGTTTTTTTCCCCTAAGGCAATTGAGGTTAAGTGACTTGCCCAGGGTCACACAGCTAGGAAGTGTTACGTGTCTGAGACCAGATTAGAACTCAGGTCCTCCTGACTTCAGGACTGGTGCTCTATCCACAGCGCCACCTAGTTGCCCTATCCTTTGCAGTTTTTAATAATTAACTTTGGTAGTTGCTGTACCAATCTGCAGAGAATAACTGGTATGAGGAACCATCCTTTGTTTCAATCCATGATGTAGTCCCCTGCAAGTTCTGGCTGGCTTAAGGTCTGAACATGGGATCTCACTTTGCTCTCCATAGCTGGATACTTTCCCCTATTTTAGCCAGCTTTTGTCTCTACCTGTATTTGGCTGGCTTCATGAGCTTCCTCAGACTTATAGCTGTATTTTGTACAGCTTTGGACTAACATAAGCTGCTTGACTATAAATTAGTCAATTAACCTTGCAGGGCTTCCATTTCCTCATGTCCTCAGCTATATTTATTTTCTCTTCCTCTTTCATTTCCTCAACTTAAAAATTTAGACTGGATGACCTCTGTGGCAATTTTTATTTCTAGCTTTATGATCCTACATATATATATATATACATATATATTATATATATAATTTTTGTGATTATCCTTTGACTCTTTGTCAACTAGAGATAAGAAGACTCATTTAAAATAAATTAGCTTATTGTGTTTTTTTTAGGAAAGAAGTTTGCTTACATATTTATATATGTATATATATATGTATATATATGTATTGCTGAGGCAATTGGAGTTAAGTGACTTGCCCAGTGTCACACAGCTAGGAAGTGTTAAGTGTCTGAGATCAGATTTGAACTCAGATCCTCCTGACTTCAGGACTGGTGCTCTAGCTACTGTATCATCTAGCTGCCCCAAGTTTGCTTATATTTTTAAAAAAGACTCTGAAAATGTAGCAAATTCACACTAGACCAATGCAGTGATAGAAAAAATGCTCTTCAAGGACTGCCTAATAGGATTTGCTAATTTTGAATCATCTATAATCAATGATCAGTTTGACATCTAGTAGAATACAGGGAAGATAAGTATTTGTTTCATGAACCTCATGTCCTGTGTGAGAATATTATAATGAAGTGAATTTAATTATGGGAATATTGATGGAGTAATATTCAAGGAACAATATTTAGATGCCATCACAAAATTATAATATAAGCCCTTTGAAATTTATCAAATATTTTAAGCTCATATGTATTAAAATGTTATTTCATAAGAGAAGGTTGAAAAACATATTTTGACATATTAATCCTATGGCACACAGTCATCCTTACATTGGAATGCATGGGATATGCCAAGAAATTTTTCTAAAAATCAAATGAAAGGAGGGAAATACTTATGAAGAATATTACAAAAATGCTTGTTATATATTAAGATATTATTACAACAATGTTTATTACATATTAAGAGATTAATAAATTTTCATTGCATTGAAGTTTCTCATTTGAATAGAGGTATCATTAACAAAAATAGCAAAATCAGAGAGATTTGAGGAAAGATGAAGAATTTTATTTTAGTCATGTTAATTTGAAATGCCAAAGGGACAAGTGTATCAATATATTTAGTAGATGATTAAAGCAGGTGTCTTGAATTAGGCTAAGGATCAACCCAGGAGAAAGGAAGTTCAGTATAAATTAATAATGCGATTTGACAATTATAAGAACTAATGTAATTTTAGGCTTCATTAAAATAGTCATAGTTTATAGGTATGGAGAAATTATAATATTGTACTTTGTATTGCTTAACCAATATCTGGTATGTTCTGTTCAGAGTTAGATATCCCATTTTCGGAAGGACATTAGTAATCTGGAGAAAAATCAAAAGAAGGAAACTATGATGTGAAGAACTTTGAGATAATATCATGTTGTTTGAAAGAACTGAATATAGGTAGCCTGGAAAAGAGAAGACTTACAGAGAATATGATAGTTATCATGTATTTGAAGGGATGCTATGTGTTATGTTATATGGGATTAGACTTGTTCTGCTTGGCCCAAGAGGGCAAAATTAAGAATAATAACTGATGGTAGCATAGTGCTATGGAAAAAGCATTGGATGTAGAGTCAAAATATCAACATACTGCCTGCTTAATCTTGGCAATTGAGGCTTGTTGTAAGAAAAAAGACCTTCCTAACAATTTAGAGCTATCCAAAAGTGAAATAATATAGAGAGACCCAAGAGACAGTAAACTGCTATATGTTGTTGTCCTTCATTTTTGAAGAGGACCAAAATGACATCACTATGTTAGAATTGAGTTATGGTGTGTCTGACTATTGCCATGACAATAGTGTGGTCTGTGGTCTATGGTGTGATCTGATAGATCAATATGAGCTCAGAATGTTCTGCCACAGGTCAGACACAAATAGTCCATATGAACATTTGGGGTAGCTTCTTTAATTTTGCATATTTCATGTTTCCTTTGGGTTAATCCAATTTTGCTTTGCTCACAGAGCACAGCACCTTCTGGATGGACCTGTGCTAGTGTCTTCTATGTCATTCAATCGATTATGAAGTTTTTAAGAGAGACCTTGAGAGTGTCCTTGTATGACTTTTCTGGTTGAGGAAGTAGATTCTTCTTCTTCCCCTCCTCTTCCTCCTCCTCCTCCTCCTCCTCCTCTTCCTCCTTCTCCTCCTCTGAGGCAATTGGGATGAAGTGACTTGCCAAGAGTAACAGAGCCAGGAAATGTTAAGTTTGATTTGAACTCAGGTCATTCTGACTTCAGGGCTGGTGCTCTATCCACTGCACCACCTACCAGCCCCAAGACCTATATTTCTTTCTGCATTGGGGAAGCTTATTGACAAAAGTATTTTTTTTTTTTTTTTTTTGCTTTTTGCTGAGGCAATTGGGGTTAAGTGACTTGCCCAGGGTCACATAGCTAGGAAGTGTTAAGTGTCTTAGTTCAAATTTAAATTCAGGTCTCCTGACTTCAGGGCTGGTGCTCTATCCACTGCGCCACCTAGCTGCCCAATAGTATTCTTCAGTGGATAGGAATTAGATGGGACATCTAGGGAACAGACTAAAGCAATATTTGACATCATTAGAATACATTAAGCTTTGCAATGTTTGATATATGAATTTCTCATCTAGCTGTATATTATGGCTATATACATTACTCGTGTATACACCTCTTTATATAGATGCTTGGTCATAATCTTTTCTCCACATGCTGACGTCCCACATGTGATTCCCATGAAGGCCCAGTCTTCACATTAAGTGAGAGCATGATCTCATTGGTTATAGGATATATGTTCTTATGTTTGAACTAAATGTGTCCTCTGGCCTTCCAGCAAATGTAAATCCTCATTGGGAGCTATGGTTTAGAAAGGATTATAATCTTTTTTACCTCAAGAAATCCTAGGTAGTTTAGGCCTAACAATAAAGAGATCTATGGGTGCTACATATTAAAAAAAATTCTTAACAATTAGAACTATTCCAAAGTGGAATAGGTTGCCTTTCCAATAGGGTTTAAAGGAAAAGGCAAGATTAGAATTCAGAACTTTTGCCCCCTTCTCCAATACTTTTTTCACTTTACCAATAAAGTATGATCTCTGATCTAATCTTGTATGAATATTGGTTCTTTCCTTACCATATGAATGACTCTTTTGGCAAGATGCTTTATGCAAGCATAGGGAATATAGCTGTCATATAAAAACAAAATGAATTTTAAAAACAGGCACCTTGCATCTCTCCTGAGAGGAGTGTATCTCCTATATACCTACATGAAAACTGAGCATATTCACATTTTATAAAACTATTGCCAAGCTATTGAATGAAATATAAGCTTATGGTCTTCTTTAAAAAAAATTGCATTGAGCAAAGTTTTACATTTGAAGTTGTATTAAAATTATTTTTTTAAAATATGAATTTAGAACACCAATCCATTTCTATTAATCTTTCCAGCATTCTAGATTCTGAAATTTATACCGCAGACCTAATGTAAAACTTTGGTATGATGAAATGAATATTCTATTTCTCTTTCATAAAGTTCAGCTTTCACATTGGATGCTATTGTCACATCTTTCTTTTCAAAGATGGCATTGTTAGAGAGGAGGGATATAAACTTTCCTTCGTGCTGAGAAAGCCACGTGGGGAAACTCTCATTTTATTTTTTTTATAAGAGTGAAATTGCAATCTTTCAACAGAGCATGCTGATTATACCATCTGGCACATTATTTCTGGGCTTAAATTAGGCACAGAAATCAATTCAGTGTTGAAAGATATTATCCGTTTAACATTTTTTCACCTTCAAACAATACAAGACAGTGGAGTAGAAAATAAGGTGTTTTCCATTTCCAACTATGTGAAGGATAGGGATATTGAATGTTTCTTTAAAAAGAGAGAGAAAAATATAATTTTTGAAAAGTCAGCGTGCAGCTTATACTACGTTAGCTCTACAAGGGCTGTGAAGAGTGCTTTACAAATGATAAAATACTACTTATATGTAAACTATTTTTTCTATTTCTATTGTTACAAATTTATAGTGCTGTACCAGAGAGCTCATCTTAGCAGATGAAGCCATAACAGAGATACAATGTTATCTATATAATGGAATAACAAAAATATTTGAAAACTTTGCTAAAAAAAAAGCCTGATTAAAATTTTACCCAAAATGTTTCATATAAGGGATATAGAGGTTTCTAGAAAAATGTTTCTGAGAAACTGAGGCATTTTTGGAGATCAAGTCTGTTGCCGTAAGCAATGAACTTTATAGAGATAAATATAAAATCAAATTATGTCAGCAGAGAGAGACAGAGACAGAGAGACAAGGAGAGCACTGCTTTTTGATTAGTGGGAGAAAGATAAACTATTTCTTACATGGTTTTAAATCTTGGAAACAAAGTACCCTATGAAGTTTTTTCTTTTTCTCTCTCTTCTACCATTTGTAAATAAAGGAAGCAGTTATTCGGATACAAGTGAGATATGAAAAGGAAGCTCAGGCTCCCTTAGGATTGTCTTGAATAGATTGGGCAGGATGTGTAGACTGTGCCTATATGAGAAGTGGAGAAAATAGAAATAGAAAGGATCGAAGACACATTGGCAGGAGGACTAACCTCTAGAATTCCTGGCCAACTCACTTTGAGGGAATTAGCAATAGTAATAATAATAGTACTGGTAGTAGTCATGGTAGCAATAATAATCATTTTCATAATAGCTCAGAGTTCTATAAAAATTTGAAATCTGCAAAACATTTTACAAATATCTCATTTTTTATCTTCCCAACAATGCTGGGGAGGTAGATTTATTATTATCCCCACTTATAGAAGAGGAAATCAAAGCTGACATTGGTTAAGTGAGTTGTCATGGGACACACAGCTAGTAAATGTCTGAAACTGTATTTGAATTCAGGTCTTCCTAACTTCGGATTCAATATTCTATTTATCCCCTCATCTAGTTGTCTTTAATATCTAACAATTCCTTTAGTTGATGCTCTGTGATTGTGCTAAGAATAAAACAATAACAAGGAAAAAATCTATTTGTATGTGTATGTGTATAGAATGATTTATAAGATTACAACCCTGAAGAAAACTAGTCTCCTTACTTTAGAAGTGCAAAGTTGACCCATCATTTCTGTGTTACCTAATCCTTTTGTCTCCAGTTATCACTTTTATTGTAGCCACCAGGGGACTTTCCAATTTTTCCATTCATTTAATAAAAGCATATGGAGAATTATAAGGGAAAGAAATTAATGAAAAATGAATTAAAAATCTGTTAAATTCAAACAAAAGTCATTCCCACATCTGTACAGAGTTCTGTACAAAACCAAAGCAAAACAAAACAAAAAACAGGCATAGCAAATAGACTACCTGTCTTTGTCAAACAAATCAATAGTTAATCATACAAATGTCATATTGGATAGATCACTCTCCATGTTATTTTTAAAGTCAGGAAAATCCAAAAGCTAACAAATTTTTCATAAAGTCTTGGCTTCCACACCATTTGAACTTCCTACCTTTGCAGCTTAAAGCATACATTTTATACACTATTTCCATGGCAAATTGCAGGTGTTAAATTAAGAACAGGACTAGAGCACAAAGGGGGAGGGGCAGGGTCTAATATAAGAGCTATAGAGTTCAAACACGGTATTTTCCCTTGTTCATGTCATGATTTGTGTCTGCAAACTTTGGTGCAAATCAATCCTAATTTATTATGTGTTTTGGCATTTTTATATAAGAAAGGAGGACCAGGATTTTTTTTTCTACATTTTAGCTGTAAAATTCTCCATGAGCAAGGCACTTATTAAATTCTTTTCTTTGTGATGTTAAAGTGATTTTATTAATACAAAGATCCAAAGGGAGAAATGTTTCTTTTTGTGCATACAAGTTCCATGGTTTTCAACTCAAAATGAATGATATTTAAAAGATGAGAGTTATTGTGATCCACTTGTGGCTCAAACAGTGGGACTATTAGTCATTTGTTAGAGAAGACATAGTCATTAGTATGTTCCTGATGGAATTGTGCTTCTTCCTCCCAATTTTCCTAAAGTTTATTAATATATATATGTGTGTGTGTGTGTGTGTTTCTAAAAGATTTTAGTTAGTGAAGGCAGCTGTCCACAACCCACATCACCTTTCCTGGAATCTCCAAATTCCTTTAGGACAATTCAGGTGCAGTTACCTATTACAGGAATTCTTTCCAGAGCCATCACTTTTCCTTCTCACCTGCTACTTGCCATTTTTAATGTTCTCCCTTTTTACTATAACATTGTAGTATTTTGTGAATAATTTTCATTTATTTCTCTATGTAGATGTTGTGTCTATCTAGTAGAACATAAGCTGCTTGAAGACAGAGATTGTTTTGTTTTGGCCTAGCACCCTACATAGAACTTTGAATATAAATTTGATAATGGTTTGTTGAGGTCAAAGTGGAAAGCTGACAAATATTATCCAGTGATACATCCATACAGGTAAGAATTATGATAATAATAGCACAGTATTTACATAGTACTTTAAGATTTGCAAAGAAGTTTAGAAATATTTCATTTGAGCCTAACAACAATTCTAAGAGGTAGGTGCTATTATTATTCCATTTTACAAGTAAGGAAACCGAGGCAGGTAGAGGTTAAGTGATTTCTCCAGGGTAAGACAAACTGGTAAATATCTAAGATTTGATAGGAACCCAGCTCTTTGCGACCAGATTCAGTTTACCAATGAGTAAATAAGCTTTTACATGTGTATTTTCTTCACTCATTTTTAAGATAGAAATTTGTGAATTAGCAAGCTTAGCACAATCAAATTTACCACAACACCGCTTTGATATTGCCTGAGACAACTCAGTTTAATTCCTGTTCTCTTTATAGAAAGTGTATTTGAAGTATCTTAAGATTTAGAATTAAAAGAGGCTTCTTAGATCATATTGTCTATGTGCCTTACTTTTTTAAATGAGTAAACTGAGGTGAAAAGAAGTGATCTAACTTTCATGAAGTCATAAGGCAATTAAATAGAATGAATACTGCAATCCAGTTCTTTTGGTTTCAAACCCAATGCTCTTTCCTTTACCCCCCTGTTCACCATTCTGAGATTATTAGAAATGGTCTGTCAGAATTTTGCATTTCTTCTCTCTGCTACCCAGAGCACTCCTCCCAACCACTCAAAAAAAAAAAAAAAAAAGAAAAAAAAAAAAGCTTTAACATGTAGAAAGGAAGTATAAATTGGGAATACATATTCTTAGAGATCTAATTTGTGAAATTATTTTCTCAGGAGCAAAAACAAGATGTCATAGTGCTTCCTTCCTTCCTTCCTTCCTTCCTTCCTTCCTTCCTTCCTTCCTTCCTTCCTTCCTTCCTTCCTTCCTTCCTTCCTTCC
>JAJPUD010009121.1:0-47496 GCA_023553655.1 Myrmecobius fasciatus | reverse complement strand
CTTTCTTTCTTTCTTTCTTTCTTTCTTTCTTTCTTTCTTTCTTTCTTTCTTTCTTTCTTTCTTTCTCTCTCTCTTAATTTCTTTCTTTCTCTCTCTTTCCTTCTTTCTTTCTCTCTCTTTCCTTCTCTCTCTTTCTTTCTCTCTCCTCCTCTTTTTCCTCCTCCTCCTCTTTCTTCTTCCTCTTCCTTCTTCTTCCTTCTCTTCTTCTTTTCTTTCTCTTCTTCTTTCTCTTCTTCTTTTCTTCCTTTTCTTCTTCTTCTTTCTTCTCCTCCTCTTCTTCTCCATTTTCTTCTTCTTCCTTTTATTCTTCTTCCTCTTCTTCCTCTGCTTCTTCCTTTTCTTCTTCTTCCTCCTCCTCCTTCTCCTCCTCTTCTTTTTCTCCCTCCCTCCCTCCCTCCCTCCCCCCTCTCTCCTTCCCCTACCTCTCTTCAGCAACTTGTTATTATAATCATCTTTAGCTTTAGGGTGTGAGGGACAATGTCTCTGCCCTCAGATTTTCCTTCAGTTCTCCCCACTGATCTGGAACCAAAACTAAGAACTCCACTCTCCAGTAAAGTGCCCACAGCTAGCAAAATTCCTGTTTGATTGCTTCTGCACTCATCAGGTTTGTACTAGTTCCTTCTCTCCCAGGGCTGTGTCTTGGCAACACAACTGGGCCTGGTGTCCTTGATCAGCAGAGGTTCTTTCAATCTTCCTGCACTCAGACTCCTGATTCCCAACACTGTATGAGAGGTGAACATTTCCGTAAGAGGGAACATAAATATATAAATATAAATATTTTGCTACCTCCCAAACCACCTAACCCCAGAGCTCCCCTCTTGCTGATTCAATGGAGCTAGTCTGGAAGTATTTATACTTTACATGGACAAAACCTTCTTCCTGACAGATCTTCCTTTGAATCTTCTCTGATTGTCCTAGGAGGACCACTGTTCTGCTCCAACTCTTGTTTGTTTTTTTTTTATTTTTTATTTTTTTGCTTTTTGCTGAGGCAATTGCGGTTAAGTGACTTGCCCAGGGTCACACAGCTAGGGAATGTTAAGTGTCTGAGGCCAGATTTGAACTCAGGTCCTTCTGACTTCAGGGCTGGTGCTCTATCCACTGCGCCACCTAGCTGCCCCACTCTTGTTTATTTTTTACTGCTCTACATTTATCTTGAAGCACTATTTTATCTTGTTTGTGGGGAAAATCTAAAGAGCTTGGATTTTTCTGACCTGCTCTACTATTTTCCAAGAATCCTCTTCCAAGAATCCTATAATTAAATATTATATAAAATGCTGGCATAAGAAGTCTACAACAAATGTAACTTGGAGAAGATATTCTTCTATTCACTTTACATTTAAATAAACTTATGCCCTGATAGATGAACTTATTTTCACATTTCTTTCAATATGTTTGAAATTTAGGCAGAGAACCATTATTAGTGCAAAGACAACCATCTCACATTATACATTTACCATACTGTACAAAAAAATCAGATATGAGTTTTGGGTAGCAATGAAAGAAGAGATGTGCATATGGAGAGAAGTATGTGTTCCCTTTTTTCTGGGGTAGTTCTCCAAGTCTTCAAATTTGTAAGGTCTAGAATACTCTCCTATAGCCCTGCAAAAAGTGTCAGATTCTAATTCATCCCTTCCAGAAAAGGAAAGATCAGTCAGTGTGAATGGTTGCATTAGACCTGAAGAAATTGAAACACAACTGGATCTATTCATATTTCTGCAGAAGTTAAACAGAACAAGTCAATGAAATCATAATCCCCAAACTCAGGAGGAAGCTAAGATTCCCTTGCAATCCAATTTTGAGGGCATACCCACCAGCAGAGAGGGAGAAGTCAGAACATGAGTAATGAGAGAATAAGAGGGAAAAAATCTGATAAAACCAAGATTTCAAAAGGAAGAAAACTCAATAGAGGATAAGCAGATAAAATAGAGCATCTTAAAACTAGAAGGAAGGATGAGCACAAAACCTTCTAAACTATCACAAAGCTTGCAATAAAGAAAACGAAAAGCAAACTAACTGTAACAAGATGAAGAAATTCTGCGATGGATCAAAAGAGAAATGAAATCGTGGGAAAAGAAATTCAAAATGTATATATATGTATGTATATATTCCTACTTTTTAAATAAATTCTTTTAAGTAAGAATTTATAGTTCTCAAAACAGAAATTAAAAACTAGTAGGTAAGAAAAAATTGAATCTATGATTCAGTTTCTCCCATGAAATTAAAATGAAATATAAATATTTGGTATACAAAAATACTGATGACCTTATAGAGTGCAGATAGGTGTTCATTTACTATCTCTGAATTTTCTGCTATCCAATGTATTAGTTATCTCACATAATGTTGTAAACTCCACATTTTATAAGAAAATTGCTATAATTTTAATGGGAAATTTTTTTTTTTTGCTTTTTTGCTGAGGCATTTGGAGTTAAGTGGCTTGCCTAGGGTCACACAGCTAGGGAATGTTAAGTGTCTGTTTAATGAGAAATTAATTAAAAATGTTAAAAGCACAGAACCAGAAAAATTCTACTGGAGAAATGACTTCAAATTGTTAGTAGCTATTTTCTGAGATAAACAATTCAATCATTTCCAAAAATATCTATTATTTTATTATCTAGCCCATATTTTTCCATTTTCCCATATGATTTTTATGAGAGAGCTCATCAAATAATTATATATCCTCTGACATTAAGTAGTACTATGACTCTATACAATTCACTTAACCTGTGCTTCACTTTCCATGCCTATAAAATTACTTGGCTTCCAAGGAGGCTTCTAATTTAATAAATGTCCATCTAAAATTAAAAGCAATAACATTCATTATAAATCTATGATATTTGAACCACTTGGGTCCTGTTTAGCTATGTATAAAGTGGAATTAATATCAATCATGCCTATTGGGATGGTTGTAAGAAAATACTATAATAATATACATCTGGGATAGGGAGAAGGACTTGCCCTATGATTTCCTTGACGTTAGAGAAGTTCTGGATGAAAAAACTCCTTCTACCAATGAGGGTAACTTTCCCTGCAATCTACAGTGTTAAAGTTGCCTAGTACTGAGATGTTGTGAAGTGCCAGGATTACAGAGCTCATTCATTGCATCACTGGCCACCACCTTTTATCTTGCCACTGGAATTCAACGACTCTGGAAGAGGAAGTGAAACTAATGATTTTGTGCAACTCTGTTCTTTTAAATCTAATTTATACACAAGTCAAGACATCATTTCATGTCATTAGTCCTCCTCAAAAACAAAGGACAGACAACAATACTATGCTGCATCTCATGTATGTAAAAGGATTTTTTAAATGATGTTTTACTTTTACTCAATTGCATGTAAAAAACAATTTTGCCATTCAGTTTTTTAAAGTTTTGAGTTCCAAATTTTGTCCTTCTCTTCCTCCCCCTTCCACTTCTGAGACAATAAGCAATATGATATAGATTACACATGTCCAATCATATAAAACACTTGCGAAATGACTTTGAGAATATTAAAGTATTATATAAATATAACATTATTATTATAACAAAAGAATATATTACATTAAATTCTGTTATTATCATTCAATTATCCATCATCTCAGTTAAAAAATGTTTGGGGGGAGGCAGAACCAAGATGGCAGAAATTAGAGAGGTTTTTGTCTGAGCTCTTCTGGGTTTCCTTTGGTTCAACACCAGATGAAGTCTGTGATGGGTTTTGAAGTGACAGAATCTACAAATATTTGGAGTGTAACAAATTTCCAACAGAAAATATTTTGCAAGAACTTCAGGAAAGATCTGTCTCAATCGGGCAGGAGTGTGTGTGTGTGTGTGTGTGTGTGTGTGTGTGTGCATATGTGAGGTTATTAGGCCAGTTCAGGTGCGGGGCAGTACAATGCAGTGCAGGAAAACCCAGGGTTTAGTGGGTGACTCATAGCCAAAATACAGCAGCATTTGCTTCGCTATCCTGGTTCAGAAGCCAGTGGGTCAGCATACTAGATGTGAGACATCCAATGCAATTACAGAAGGCAAATAGTGAGCTCCTGAATTCCAGCATAATGTGAGACTTTGCTAGTCACACCCAGCATGGGAAAGAAGCTGGCAGCACCAGTCCCAGGGTAGTATGAAGCCACTGTTGCCTGTTGAGGAAACATGGAACAATCTTCCCTTTGCCCCAAGAGCAGACCTCAACCTTTAAAAATGAACAAAAAAGCAAAAGGAGCTCTGACCAAAGATAGCTTTTGTCCTCAAACCCTGAGGACACTACAAGCAAAACATCTCCAGATGAAGCCTCAAAGAGTGATATGAATTGGTCTCCATGTCACAAGGTTCTTTTGGAAGTATTCAAAAAGAATCTTAAAAGAGAACTAGAAAAAAAAAGACCTATTACAGTTGAGGGAGAGAAGGGAGGGGGATAAATATTGTGTGAACTTTGATTTTATCAGATTTGGCTCAAAGAGAGAATATCAGATATATTTAGTTTAATAAAGAAACTTGTCTAATCCTATAGAGAAATAGGAAGAGAAAGGGGAAAAAAAGGGGGAGGCAATGGAAAGGAGAACAGAAGTAGAAGTGAGAAAGATAAGAAAGGGAGAAAGGGCTGCAAAAGGGGAGGGCAGATTGAGGGAAGTGCTGGTCAGAAGCAAAACATTGGTGAGGAGGGAAAGGGGGAAAGGAAGGAGAAAAATATAAGTTGGGGAAATTAGGATGGCGGAAAATACTGAGTTAATCATTTTAACTAGGAATGTGAATGGAATGAACTCTCCCATAAAACAGAAGCAGATAACATACTGGATCAAAAGCGAGAATCCTACAATATGTTGTTTACAAGAAATACATATAAAGTGGAGTGATATATAAAGAGTAAAGGTAAAAGGCTGGAGAAGAATCTATTATGCTTCAGTTGAAGTAAAAAAAAAAAGTAGGGGTAGTGATCCTGATTTCAGATAAAGCAAAACCAAAAATAGATCTAATTAAGAGATAAGGAAAGAAACTACATCTTGCTAAATAGATAATGAAGTAATATCAATAATAAACACATATGCACCAAGTGGTATAGCATCCAAGTCTCTAAGAAGAAGTTAAGAGAACTGCAAGAATAAATAGACAGCAAAACTATACGAGTGGGGAATTTCAACCTTGCTGTATCAAACTAGATAAATTGAACCACAAAATAAATAAGAAAGTAGTTAAAGAGGTAAATAGGATTTTAGAAAAGTTAAGTATGATAAACCTTTAGAGAAAATTGAATGGAGACATTTTTTCTTTTTTTTTTTTCTTGGTGGTACATAGTACCTACACAAAACTGACCATTTATTAGGGCATAAAATACTCAAAATCAAATGCAGAAAAGCAGAAGTAGTAAACACATCTTTTTCAGATCACAATGCAATAAAAATTACATGAAATGAAGGGCCAGGGGAAAATAGACCAAAAATTAATTGGAAAATAAATTATCTAATCCTAAAGAATGAGTGATGAAACAACAAATCATAGATACAATCAATAATTTCATGCAAGTGAATGACAATAATGAGACAACATACCAAAATTTATGGGAGACAGTCAAAGCAGTCCTTAGGGGAAGTTTTATATCTCTAAATGCTTATGTGCTCAAAACAAAGAAAGAGAAGATCAATGAATTGGGCATGCAACTAAAAGAGCTAGAGAAATAACAAATAAAAAAACTCAATTAAATACCAAATTTGAAATTCTGAAAACAAAAGGGGAGATTAATGAAACTGAAAATAAGAAAATGATTAAATTATAAACAAAACTAAAAATTGGTTTTATGAAAAAAACCAACAAAATAGAGTAAACTTTAGTTAATTTGATTAGAAAAATGAAAGAAGAAAATTAATTTGTTAGTATCAAAAATGAAAAGGATGAAGTTTCCGTCAATGAAGAGGAAATTAGACCAGTAATTAGGAGCTATTTTGCTCAACTGTATGCCAATAAATCTGATAATCTAAGTGGAAGATTAATTAAAATATAGATTGCCCAGATTAACATAGGAGGAAGAAAATTACTTAAACAGAGCCATTTTAGAAAAAGAAATTGAGTAAGCTATTAATCAGTTTCCTAAGAAAAAAATTTCCAGGGATAAATTGATTTATATGGGAATTCTACCAAACATTTAAAGAACAATAATTCCAATATTATGCAAACTATTTGGAAAAATAGGGAAAGGAGTCCTACAAATTCCTTTTATGACACAGATTTGGTGCTGATACTGAAACCAGGTAGGGTCAAAACAGAGAAAGAAAATTATAGACCGATTTCTCTAATGAGCATTGATGAAAAAATCTTAAATAAAATGATAGCAAAGAGATTACACCAAGTTATCACCATGGTAATACACTGTAACCAAGTAGGATTTATATCAGAAATGTAGGACTGGTTCCATATTAGGAAATTGACTTTATTAATAACCAACTGATAGGAATCATATGATTATCTCAATAGATGCAGAAAAAGGCATTTGACAAAATCCAACACCTATTCCTATTAAATAGAGCATATAGGAATTATTGGAGTTTTCTTTAAAATGATCACTAGCATCTATTTAAAATCATTCGCAAGCATCATATGAAATGAGGATAAAGTAGAACCATTCCCAGCAAGATCAGGGGTGAAACAAGGTTGCCCACTATTACTATTACTATTAAATATTGCGTTAGAAATATTAGCTTTAGCAGTAATAGAAGAAAAAGAAATTAAAGGAATTAGAGTATGTATTGAGAAAATCAAATTATCACTCTGCAGATAACATGATGGTATACTTTGAGAATCAACTAAAAACCTACTAGAAATAATTAATAACTTTAGCAAAGTTTCAGGATAAAAATAAATCCACAGAAATCACCAGCATTTCTATATGTTATCAACAAAGTCCAGTAGCAAGAGATATAAAGGGAAGTTCCATTTAAAATTACTGTAGATAATATAAAATATTTGGGAGTCTATCTGTTAAGACAAAGTCAGGAATTATATGAACACAATTATAAAACACTTTTCACACAAGTAAAGTCAGATCTAATAAATTGAAAGAATATCAAATGCTCATGGGTAGAGTGAAAAATATTATAAAAATAACAATTCTACCTAAATTAATCTACTTATTCAGTGCCATAACAATCAAACTCCCAAGAAATTATTTTACAGAACTAGAAAAAATAATAACAAAGTTCATCTGGAAGAACAAAAGGTCAAGAATTTCAAGAGAATTAATGAAAAAAAATGCAAATGAAGGTGGTCTAGCTGTACCAGTCCTAACACTGTATTATAAAGCAGCAGTCAACAGAACCATTTGGTACTGGCTAAGAAATAGAGTAGTCTTAGAATACTCTAAGAAATAGAGTAGAGTAGAATAGGTTAGGTTCACAAGACACAATAGTCAATGACTACAATGATTTAATCTTCTGGACTAAGCTTCTGGAATAAGAATTCTCTATTTGACAAAATTGTTGGGTAAATTGGAAAATAGTATGGCAGAAACTAGGTATTGAACTACATCTAATACTCTACACCAAGATAAAGTAGAAATGGGTTCATGATTTAGGCATAAACAGTGATACTACAAGCAAATTAGAAGAACAAAGGATAGTCTACCTCTCAGATCTGTGAAGAAGGAAGAAATTTGTGGCCAAAGAAGAAACAGAGTACAGTATGGAATGCAAAATGGATTATTTTGATTATATTGAAAAGTCTTTGTATAAACATAACCAATGCAGACAGGTTAACAGAAAACTGGGAAAAATGTTTACATCCAAAGGTTCTGATAAAGGCCTCATTTCTAAGTTTATAGAGAACTGATGCAAATTTATAAGAATGAAAGCCATTCTCCAGTTGATAAATGGTCAAAGGATATGAACAGGCAATTTTTAGATGAAGAAATTAAAACCATTTCTAGACATATAAAAATGCTCTAAATCACTATTGATCATTGAAATGCAAATTAAGACAACTCTGAGGTACCACTATACACCTCTCAGATTGGCTAATATGACAGCAAAAGATAATGATGATTGTTGGAAGGGATGTGGAAAAACTGGGACGCTAATATATTGTTGGTGGAGTTGTGAACTGATCCAACCATTCTGAAAAGCAATATGAAACTATACCCACTGGGCTATCAAGCTGTGAATACCATTTGATCCAGCAGGGTCTTTACTGGTTTGTATCCCAAAGAGATCATAAAAAAAGGGAAAATGATCCACATGGGTAAAAATGTTTGTAGTAGCCCTTTTTGTAGTAGTAAGGAACTGGAAACTGAGTGGATACCCATCAGTTTGAGAATACCTGAATAAGTTATGGTATATGAATGTTTTTTTTAAATTTTATTAATACTTTTTATTTGCAAAACATATGTATGGGTAATTCTTCAACATTAACCCTTACAAAGCTTTCTGTTACAAATTTCCCCCCCCCTACTCCCCATCCCTCTCCTAGATGGCAGGATATCCAATACATGTTAATTATGTTAAATACTTAAGAAATCGAATATATGTATACTTATTTCCACACATCATTTTTGTGCAGGAGAAATCGTATCTACAAGAAAGAATAATCAGATAAAGGAAATACAATACAAGCAAACATCAATAGAGAGCATGAAAATGATATGTTATGGTCCACATTTCACATCCCTCTCTCTGGGTGTATATGGCTTTCTTCACTGAACAATTGGAACTGGTTTGAAGCATTTCATTGTTGAAGAGAGTCATGTCCATCAGAACTGATCATCATATAGTATTGTTGTTGCCGTGAAAAATGATCTCCTGGTTCTGCTCACTTCACTCAGCATCAGTTCATGCAAGTCTCTCCAGGCCTCTCTGAAATTGTCCTGCTGGTCATTTCTCACAGAACAATAATATTCCATAACATTCATATACCATAATTTATTCAGCCATTCTCCAATTGATGGGCATCCATTCAGTTTCCAGTTTCTAGCCACTACAAAAAGAGCTGCCACAAACAATCTTGCACATGTGGGGCCCTTTCCTTCCTTTAAGATCTCTTTGGGATATAAGCCCAAAAGAAACACTGCTGGGTCAAAGGGTACGCACAGTTTGATAATTTTTTGAGCATAGCTCCAAATTGCTCTCCAGAATGGTTGGATCCGTTCACAGTTCCACCAACAATGCATCAGTGTCCCAGCCTTCCCACATCCCTTCCAACACCTGTCATTATCCTTTCCTGTCATTTTAGCTAATCTGACAGGTGTGTAGTGGTATGGTATATGAATGTTATAGAATATTATTGTTCTATAAGAAATGATTAGCAGGATGATTTCAGAGAGATCTGGAGAGACTTATATGAACTGATACTAAATAAAAAGTGTAGAACAAAGAAAACATTGTACACAGCAACAAGAAGATTATACGATGATCAATTCTGATGGACATGAGATGGAATTAAAGGAGAAATAAATAAATTAAAATAAAAAAACATGATAAAAAATGAACAATAAAAGAAAGACAGAAAATCAGCAAAATAGCAAATGGACAAGTTAAAACCACAGTAAAACCAGAAGAAATAAAAAGGTTTGTCAGAACTATTGTACAATGAATGATTATATGCTAAGAAAATCGAGTACACAAAAAACCGGACTGCCTTAAAATACATAAAACATTCAAGCTAATAGAAAACCAAATGAATATCTTAATCTCAGAATAGAAAATAGAAAATAAAAGTAATTATAAAAATTGTAAAAGAACCACAAAAAGAAGGAAACAAAACCTCTTTGTCCAGATGTCATAAAAAACCTGTATTGATCTTTTAAAGAATAATTTACACCAATAATATACAAATTATTTTCAAAAATTAAAAAAAAAGCAATCCACCAGATTCCCTCTTATGAAACAAATATACTAAAACCTATAGCAAGCATGAATAAAACAAGAAAGAGTACTATAAATCAATATCAACTGTTTAGAAAAGGTAAAAACAGTAATTATGCTACATGGATGAAGTACAGAGGAAGAAATGATACAGAAGTATTAGATGGGGGAAGAGGCCTGATTGTTCTGAAAACACATGCACATCAGGAATAAATTAAATAGGAAATAATACATATATGTATGTATATGTGTGAACACTCACATACACATACATAAAATGAAAGGCATATTACCTTCTAAAATCTATAAAGAAATGAGGGAGAAGGGAATATGATAAGATGGGGTAGAAAAGGTTGTTTAGATTTATGGCATTGGGACAAGGTATGCAGATTAAGGGGAAAGAGATAAAGAGGGAGAGAAAAGGTGGCATAGAATAAGGTGGGGTACAAAAGAGTGTTTAGATTAATGGGATTAGTATAAGATATGTATATTAATGGGAATGGAATAAATGGGGAGGGAATGGGTAGGAGAAGTTAAGAGAAGGATCCATGGGTGGGGGAAGGTTAAGTAATGGCAAGGCAAATTTAAGGAATAGAATTAAAATACAAGAGTTAGCAGGGATAGGAAATAAAAAACTATAGAAACATAATAACAAGGCTCAAGAGTAGAATTTGTTAGAAAAAAAAAGTAGGACTATTATCACTCAAAATCCAACAAAGATTCAATCAAATGAGAAATCTACATTATATGTCAGCCCTATTAATATTATTTTAGATGCATGTTTATGTGTATGTATATATATATATATATATCTGTGTATATGTGTCTGTTTATATGTATGAAGGTGTATGTATGTGTGTATAGAGATATGGTGTAATTCTGTTTATCTATCTATCCATGCTTAATTAACTGGAGTCTTCTTGGGAGGTGGGAGGGAAGAAAAGAAAGAAAAAGAATATAGTAAAAAGTGCACAGCAGAGAACAAAAGAATAACCTACAGGGAAGGAAAGAAAAGATGGACAATCATGAATATAATGCCTTCTATTGTTATATATGCTTTCTTGAAATTAAAATTTATTTTTACATACTTGGAATCCTCCATAATGTTTTGCTGGGCAAATGACAATGATTTGGTTTTTTTCTTCTCTTTTCTCTTTTGTTTTTTTCTTATTTTGTATTTAGTTTTAAACAAATAAGCACACACATATAAAGAAATTTAAAAACTTCTCCAAGACAAAATAAATGAATCTCGAATAGGAAGGGAAATGGTCAAATACAGAAAAAAAAATCCTTGTATCAAATGTCCTTGATGAAGGGTGGTGCTCAGAATATATAGAAAATGAATATGTGTTTTAAACTGTCTCACTGGGAGGAAATTGGAGAGCTGGTAAAGTATTGAAGTGTCTAATTAGCAAGAATATTTTCTGATCAGGCCAGGAAGAAACTGGACCATTCAAAATGTCAAATGGCTAAAAACTTAAAAAAAAAACTAGTTTAGTGTCTTATAAACTGAAAATGCTATGTTATGATCTTTCTTGTACTTGATGCTAATTAAAACAGGCTATTCTTTATTGCCTTTTGCCATTTAGTAAATAGGAATGTATCTTCATTTCTGTTTTGCATAGCCATTATTCTCATTGTGGATAGAACAAGAATAGTATAAGCTGTTGAAGAAGGGTAGTAAACTGCAGTTGAAAAAGGATACCTTTTTTTCCAGTTTGTATCATAATTCACTTCCAAAATATTTTAAATGATATTTCTTCCCTAGGATTATACTTCGATGCTTCTTCTAGGACTAGGCAATCTTTGACATAGATATGGTAGAGAATGGGAAAAAGCTTACAAAATGGTACCAAGGATGGAACTATTGCTGATTCTCTAACCCAATTATCCCAGTCCAGCTGTTTTGTGTACTATTAATCTCAGACCACAAGAAAATTTGCAGTGCAAACCAGCCTATGAGTTGTTCCCCAGTGACCTGCAAAACACAAGGAAACAAACACTGACTTACAGTGTTCCAAATTCTGGCATATTTATTTATACTAATAATTTTTAGATACTCTGTAGAGTATCTCATCCCCATAGTACTAGTGAACCCATAATTTTAATGTATATCTACCAAAAGGCCTGATCTACATCTGCTTTTATAAGCTACCTTAAGTGTCAGAAGGGAAAATATCTACTGCCTTCATTAGAGCTACTGACAGCAACTGATACTTTACTACCTTCATAATCCAACTTTGCCCTACTTTGTTGATTGTAGTAACAATTTCAAAAGATCCATGATTTTATTGGTGTAGGAATTCCTTTTATTATTACTATAGATTGTTATTCCTCTATTTATTGATAGTCTTCTTGAGTTACTGGTGCCAAAATGTTTATGATCTGATAGTGGTCAATCTTCTGGTGATGATACTAATGATATGTTCTGTATTTGGCTAGACTGATTCATGGTGTCAGCACCATGGCCAGTGGTAGCACAGAAGCTTGACATAATGAGTTGAGTCAGCACCATGGCAATGGAGAGTGCAGACCCTTTAGGATGAGCTAACTTGTTTTGTTCTGGGCTGGTTGGACCTGGTGTATAAAGAGATTTAAGATAAGAAAGAACAAAATTTACTGCTAATGTTACCAAAATGATTTTCCTAAAGTTCAAGTCTGTATCTCATTTACTCAGTAAATTCTAATGGTTTCTTTTTTGCCTCTAGAACAAATTCTTCTGCTAACTTTTAAGCCTTCCTTGGTCCCAATCAACCCTCCAAAGTTATTATATATTATCATCTTTCCTACAATGTATAATCCACGTTCCTCATGAACAATGTTCTTATTTATTATCTTCATGCCTTTTCTGTGATTTCATATGCCTGTGCTTTGAATGCTATCTCATTTTACCACTGCTCAAGTAACACCTTCTACATATAAAGCCTCCTCAGTGCCCTAGGAGAAAAGCTCAACTTAAAAAAAATGAACAAAAAAGCAAAACAAATTCTTGACCATTGGAAGCTACCATGGTGATAGGAAAAATCAGAACATAAACTCAGAAGAGGATGGCAGTGGCAAAATACTTACATATGAATCCTCGAAGGGGAATACAAATTGGTTTCAAGTTCAAAAGGTTTTCTTGGAAGATTTTTAAAAGGCTTTTAAAAATCAAGTAAGAGAAGTGGAAGAAAATGGGGAAAAGAAATGAGAGCTATACAAGAAAATTATGAAGAAGAACATTAACGGCTTGGGCAAAAACCTAGCACCTTAGAAAAGGAAGCACAACAACACACTGAAGAACACAAATCCTTAAAAACAGATTTGTCAAAATAGAAAAAATATAGTGAAAAAAGCAACTCCTTAAAAAATTGAATTGGCAAATTGGAAAAAAATCCATTGAACCAAATAACTTCTTTAAAAGTACAACTAATTGGGAAAAAAAAAGAGGTTTTAAAAACTGAAGAAAATAATTCATTAAAAATTAGGATTGGACAAGTGGAAGTGAAGTGAATGATTCAAGATATCAAGAATCAGTCAAGCAAAATCAAAAGAATAGAAAAATAGAAGAAAATGTAAAATGCCACATTGGAAAAACAATTGGACTGGAAAATAGATCTAGAAATAGAGATATGCTTCTCAAGAGTTGCAAGTTTCATCTTCCTGCAGAGGGATGTAAACAGTTTTCATCTTATTGAATAGCATGCTTTTGTCCTTTTTATTTACCATTTTATGCTTCTCTTAAGTCTTGTATTTGAAGATTGAATTTTTTTGTTCAACTCTGGTTTTTTCATTAGGAAAGTTTGAAAGTCCCCTATTTCACTGAATGTCCATCTTTTCCCCTGAAATATTATGCTAAGTTTTTCTGGGTAGTTGATTCTTGGTTGTAATGTGACTGTAATCCAAGATCTTTTGCTTACTGGAATATTATACTACAAGCCATCTGGTCCTTTAAGGTGGAAGCTGCTACGTCCTGTGTAATTTTGGCTGTGTCTTCTTGATATTTGCTTTCCTTGATCATTTCTTGAAAGAGGCTATCCAGGCTCTTTTTTTGATCATGGCTTTCAGGCAGTTCAATAATTCTTTTTTTGGGGGGGAGGGGGTGCTAGTTGGTGTAGTGGATAGAGCACCAGCCCTGAAGTCAGGGGGACCTGAGTTCAAAATCTGGCCTCAGACACTTAACACTTCCTGGCTGTATGACTCTGAGCAAGTTACTTAACCCCAATTGTCTCAACAACAACAAAAAAATTCTTTTTTAAAACATAATAACTTTTTATTTTTCAAGATATATGAAAATAGTTTTCAACACTCACCCTTGAAAAATCTCACCTTCAAAATTTTTCTCCCTCCCTCTCCATCTCCCCCTTCACTAGATAGTAAGCATTTTGATATAGGTTAAACATGTGCAATTCTTCTAAATATATTTCCACATTTATTATGCTTCACAAGAAAAATTAGATCAAAAGGGAAAAAATGAGAAAGAAAAAAGCCCAACAAACATGATGAAAATACAATGCTGTGATCCACATTCAGTTTCTGTAGTTCTCTCTCTGGATGGTTCTTTCCATATCAAACCTATAGTCCAATAATTATTAAATTATCTTTCCTATATATGTTTTCCAAGTCACTTGTTTTTCTTGATAAGGCATTTTACTGTCATAAAAATTCAGGCTTTAAAAATAACTGGAAGGGCAGCTAGGTGGCGCAGTGGATAGAGCACCAGCCCTGAAGTCAGGAGGACCTGAGTTCAAATGTGGTCTCAGACACGTAACAGCTGTGTGACCCTGGGCAAGTCACTTAACCCCAATTGCCTCAGCAAAAAAAAAAATAAATAAATAAAAAAAAAATAAAAAAAAAATAAAAATAACTGGAAACGATAATCTCACCTTAAAGAATTAGTAGATCAAACAAGAAGTCATAGAAACAATCAATATTTTCTTCCAAGAAAACTATTATAAAGAGATAACATACTGAAACTTAGGGGATGCAGCCAAAACAGTTCTTAAGGAAAATTTTCTATCTCTAAATGCTTCAGAGAAATTATTCAATTAGAAGTACAGCTGCTGTCAGCCACTGTGTATTTGCTTATATTCGATATATGTCAATCCTGTGTTTGAGGAGCTAAATTATAGTTCTTAAGTCATTTAAGAGTTAATTATAATAACTCAAGTCAGCCACGAGTTTTTCTTATATATACATATATCGAATGTAAGCAAATACATATATATATATATATATGGAAGTTCCAGAGAAGACAGAAAAATATTAGTGCATTATTAAGTAGAGTATTGTATGATATGCTTTTCTTGATTTGTTCTCACTAGACAATGCAAAGATACTTTGTATCTTCAAAACTATGTGTGTTTGTGTGTGTATGCATGCATGTGCATGCTTATGCATGTGTGTGTATATGTGTATAAATGACCCTTATGAAGTCAAGAAGGCTTAAATCTTTGCATTAGTACTTCATGAAGGGCTCATTAGCTCCAAAATATACAAAAGGGATGTAATATTCAGGATGAAAACAAACTCTTAAAGGCAGAAGCTCCTCAAGTTTGAAGTCTCAGAAACCAAACAATTCTTGGTTTTGCCTCTTTGTCTGTGAAAGGAGTGCCTTTCATCAATGACTACAAATACCTATAAGACAGACCCTAGGAATTAGTGAACTTAAACCACCTATTAGGAAACTAAAACTAGTCTTGTTTCATTCTTACTGGGATTAATTTTGGCAATGGCTAAGTACCCCAATGTGAAGCCATGAATAATACATAAAGATGTACATTTTCTAACTGAGAGCAGTATGGGAAGTAGGAGCCATTAATTTCCCATTTCTCCCCCACTCCTACCTTTGATGAAAGCTAGTAGAATACTTATTCAGTGCCATTCAGAAGGCTTTCACCATTCTCAAACAGATGCCTGTGAGAAATCTTAAAAAGAAAATTCTTCCTAGAAAATTCCATCTGAAAAAGACAGAAGTATATATAACTGTCTTCTTTCATTTATATCAGAATGCTCAAGACCCAGAATAGCTAAATTTCGGTTATCATCCATAACATAATGAAAAGTGGGAAATGGAGGAAAGAAATGTTCCTAGGATGGAGTGAGTCAATATTCTCCTTTGGTCCTTTTCTTATGGCCCTTTATATAAAGAAACTTAATAGAAAGTTAACACAGAAAAAACAAATCACTTAAAAGAAATTGTGTAACAGCTCTTTGATGATGAAATATTTTATAATCCTTTGTAAAAAAAAGGAAGGAAGGAACAAGAAAGAAAGAGAAAAGAAGGAAAGGGAGAAGGGAAGAAAAAAGAAAGGCAGGAAAGAAATGGAAAGAAAAAAGGAAGAAAGGAAACAATGAAGGAAAGAGTGAAAAAGGAGAGGAAAAAAGAGAGGATGAAAGAAGAAGAAAGAAAATGAGAAGTCACTAATACATTAACACTGTTAGATGACAAGTTCCTTGAAGGCAACACTATCCCTTTAGTAGTAGCTCACTCCATAGGTGTTTGTTGAATTGAATTAATCTTGACACATATACACATACACACACAAAAATTAGATTCCTAGTAATGACCATTATAATTTTTTGTTCTGTTTGATATTTCTAAAATGATTTTCTTTTTTCTTAATGTCATGATTAATATTTTGAATGGGCAGCCACCAAGCCAAGCAGCTGGAGTCATTGCTTTAGGAACAGCTGTTTCATAGCTAAATTTATCCCAACTTCACCAGCCACTTCCAGCTTGCTTAGGATTTGCTAGTGACTTATCTTTAAACATTTTAGTGGTAAGTGAGAGAGTCTTTGTGTTAAATCATACTCTGATAAAAAGCCTATGTGCCTGAGAAGAAAAGAGGATAGAAAATACTGGCCAAATTTTTGTTTGTTTGTTTCATTGCCACACATAAGGTTACAGCCAGATGTTCCCATTTCATCCTGCCTGAATAAAAATCTCTCATTCAAAAATGTCAATATTATTTAACAGCAAAAGCAATATAATTATAGTATTCAATAAACATTTAACAAGACACAGACATTTTCTGCTAAAAGAAAAATCACCAGCAAGTACCTTTTGGCCATTTAGTAGTTAAATTAGTAATTTTTTTTAACAACATCTGGTGAACAGTCTCTAATTTCTAAGGTTTTGGAATGAAAAGCCATTGGGCAAATTCAGAGTTATGAATGATTTGCCAGTTGTTTACCTTTATGCCAATCTTCTCCCTGTCTCACATGACTGCAGACAAATTCATTTCAAATGTGTTTTTCATAAAAAATCTCAAGTTATCTGGGCAAAAAGTTAATACCATTCAAGTACTCAGTGATCATCTGTGCTTTAAGATGTCATTATTCTTTTTGTATAGTAGTTGTCCTGGTTAAGATTTAGCAGAAAAAAATATTTCAAGTTTAGGTATACATATAAAATATTAAGTAGACTATGAGGCAGTTATCCATCCAGGTGAGTTAATAGAAAAGAAACTCATTTTAACATCTGTGATTTTGGGAAATGAAACAATGGAGTATGGTTGGTTTTCAGATGGAGGTATGAAGGTTTGATTTTTCTAATTATTGTACTAAATTTCCCTTGAATAAAGAAATATAGACAAAGTTTGAGAGACAATTAGAATTATCTTGAAAATAGATTTAAACCTATTTATGATCAGATCATTAGCTCTTTCCAGAGTTACTCACAGTTATTAAGTATGTAGAAGATGTCAGTGAGCAGTAGCAGCCTGAAGTACTTATGGCATGTTATATTTCATCTTACTTGAAAAGGCCAAGTTTTTTGTTTTTGTTTTTTTAGGTTTTGCGGATCAGTTAGTTTACATGACTGGCTTATCCACTCAACATTGGGCTACATTCAGCTTTGAAATGTGTGACTTCAGTCATTGACACATATCAAAAAGTTGGACTTGACTCTCTAGTAGTAAAATAATTTGTATTTATTTGTTTTATGTCTTTCTCCATAGAAGTTTAAAGCACTTTACATTTATCCTAATGCTGTACCTGACCTTAGCAAAGATTTAAGGTGCATCTCCAATTTTGGATGCCACATTTTAGGGGGGAATATGACAATTTCTTTTGTAGCCAGAGAAGGATGACCAGGTTTCTTAGAAGGTTCAAAATAATGCTATGCATAATGATCATTTGAGATCTGGGATGTCTAATTTGGAAAAGAAAAGATTTAGAAAAAGAACATGATGATTGTCTCCCTATATTTGGTTCTATATTGGAAAGATGTTTAGATAGAATAGAGGTCCTAGATCGGAAAACTGAGGCATGAGAAATATAAGAGTCTAATAGAAAACAAGGACAGGGTAGACTAAGGTTTTACTCCAAAATTAATATCTGAGAGCTCTGATTTCTCAGGGTTTTCTATCAGCCAATATCCCTCTGGTGGACCTGAAAGAGAGAGTGAAGCAACAGGGCCATAAGCCAGCTAAGGTGAGAAAAAGTGACAGACCTTTTGCTCAGAACAATTGCTTCTGATATATAAGTGGCTGCCAATGAATGTAGTCTCCTTGAACCTCAGTCTGAATGGGGTAACAGTCAGATTGAAATGACTGAACATCATAACATTGTATACTACTTAAAGTCTTGGGCACAAAGAATACTAAATGTGTTGTGATCATATCACTAGGTTAACAACAGCAAAGCCTTATAAGCTTATAAAATCTTATAAAGTCTTCTGAGTTTTTCTGTCAATGGATTTTACACAGAATTTTGTATCTTCCATAAGTACCTATTTTATGCTTTTTTTTTTTTTTACAATTATTACACATTTATGAGTAAGAAGGCTAGAACCCTGGATATGACTGAAGAAATGCAGGACAATGGTCATTAGCTCCAGTGTTGCTAAGCCGCTCTTTGGGGCATGTTGAAGTTCCAGGGTGATTTGTATTGCTCTGGCTATCAGGACATAATGCGACTGAAAAAGAATTTACTCACCACAATCTAAACAGGTTTTTTTTTTTTTAAATTCAGGCTCATAACTGCATCCAGCCAGCTGAGCAACCCTTTAAACTTTCTTTTTTCTATCATTATTCCTTGAGCAAGAATTCTCCCAGGCTGCTTAGCTATTTAGGATAATATGGCTAAATTCTTCTTAACCCCTATGTGTTCCTCTATGCTAGGAAAAGGTCAGGCAAACTACTTTAGAGCTTTCCCCTATATTCTTACAGCTTCATCAAGGTGCTGGTATTCTCACCTACATGTGAATTTTACTAGATAAGGAGGAGCTCCTTGACAGTTGTTACCTTGTGTTAATGATCTTTGTCACTGTCATCTAGGATTATGTCTTATAGTTAGCTACTTAATAGATAACTGAGTAAATAATGACTGGCCTGAGTTTATGATAATCATACAGAAACAACTTGATTCAGTAGCTAAAGTTACCAGAACACTTTGGAACAATTCAAAGTTTGGGAATGGTTCTGTTATGGATGTAGAAAAATCCTCAAACTCAGATTGAGGTTTATGATTCCCCTACTGGCCACTATTCTTTTGGGAGCTACTTTGCACTCCTGTCAGTTGCTGCATGAAAAATATACTAAACTCATTGTATTTCTATATCATCTAATTCACCTAAATCATTATTCATTTAGGAAGGCAAATCTTTTATATGATAAATTTAAAGCTAAGTTTATAGATAATGGAAAGTTAACATTCAATGCCACATAAAATTCTTAAATATGTTCTGTGAATAATGTTAATCATTGATAATGACTGTGTCCTTCAAAAATCATTCTTCATGAAGAAAAATGGAAAATTATGGAATGTCAATTTAATCAAGGCTGAAACTAGGCATTCCTAGTATCTTAACAGATGCCATTCACTCTCTTTCCTACTTGTCCTTCCCTACCTGGGAATTGTCACGTAGACAATCTTAAAAAAGAAAAACAAAAATGGACCCATGGATGAGCAGAAAAGTTTTGATTAAACAAATTATTATTATAAGCCACACTGCTAAGTGCTGTGATTACAAATAGGAAAGTAGACACAGTTCCTGCTTTCAAGGAGTTTATGCTATGGTTGAAAAAGACAGCACAATGAAGTGATTCCCTTCAAGTCAGTTGGAAAGGTCTCATGTCTTCAGAATTCTATTATGGGAATTTTAAAAGTTCCTTTTATTATTTGGGATTGAGGACCATTTCTTCTGCAAATGTTGGTTAGTATTAATCTTGCTTGATTGAAAACTTTACAATGGGATAAGAAAATTTCCTTAGAGGAATATACAAGATTATAATGTATAAATGAATTATTTCTTTGTCTCTCTGACATAATTTTGCCTGTAAGAAACCTTGTTAGCCTCCTAATGATGATTCAAGATTTCTCTGAGGCCAGAATCTATACTCTGGCATAATAATAAAACCTAGGTTTTTATCTCCATAATTTCTGCACTATATTAAATACATGTTTGATGGAGTCACCTACCACATGAACTCAGAGAAGAGATATTTCATCTATAAAAGTTCCATAATATAATAGATGTTTAATTCCAGTAAAAATCTGTTTATGATATTGAACTATCTAATTTTATTGTGGACTTTGATGGTAATAACTTTCTTTTTCAGGGGTTCAGTGGCTATGGCAGCTAAAGAATTAAGGGCTACAGCACCTAAAAGAGGCAGATGCATAGGGAACAGCTGCTACCCTGAATGATGGCTTTGGGAATTGGGCTAGAAGAAGGGCCAGCAGTTTGGGAATGGTACTGCTGCTATTTCTGGGCCTCTTGAGTTTACCTGCCTATTGATGGCAGTTGGTCCTTGGTTCATGGTGATAGTGAACCTCTCTTTACCATATAGGTTGCTTTCCTTAATGATGACTAGAAGGACAAAGCTGAAAACATAGCTGGTGGATTGGAAGGCACTGATAATCTTAGAGCTCTTAGACTCAAGTTCCCAGATTATTTCCATTAGAGTTTGAGATGGGGTAGTTGAAGTACAATGGCTGTAGTTTGACTTTCCTGGTTCATCCTGCCACATGTCTCTACCTCAGAATAACTTAATTGCTTCAGCTAGGCTGAGTTGACTGCCCATAGGTGGTTGTTGGTCAGTAAATAGTATAAATGTTTAGCTCCTCCACAATAGTTCCCTCACTGGATAATGATTGCAAGAAAATGGCCCATAACAGAACAGAGGTGTCAAACATGAAGTACATTAAAATACAATTGGAAAATATTTAACAAAAGAAATAAAAATTACGAGAGAATGTAGATTTATGGTTTTCTAAGTCAATATTCAGCCTTTAGGTTTAGTGGCCTTTGTTTTTATTTGGGTTTGACATCAGAGAAAAGAAGGATGATTAAAGAGTATTTAAAGGTAAACATATCTCCATTGTAAATACTCCAAATATCTTATGATGTATTTTGTTATTTTTAGACAATATTTACTTCCCAATACCACTCTGCCCAAATTCCCTTCTTTGAGAGTGTAAAACAGTTAAGTAAAACCATCTAATAAAGGCATTCCCAGTAATGAGGTATATAACATTCTACATTTGAAGTGCCACCCTAACAAATAAACTAACCCTTGCCTAACCCTGGAAACTTAGATAACTTAAAATACAGTAAAACCCCTGGGGTCTAAAAAGAAAACTGCTAAACCACCAGTCCTCAAGGACAACAGGAAACATCCTCTTATTCCTGTGAAAAAGCCCCTGATAGGTCTTTACTTCTTGTGCACCCCTCCTGCACAAGGGATAAGCACAAACTCATCATCCTCTGCACATTCTCCCTGCAGACATATCCTGTTGGTCTCACTCAAGACAGGAAAATTGCAGCAAACCCCCTCTTCTCTTAGGCCTCGAGGGGTTGTTTTTCAATCACACCCCTCACCTTTGTTAATTCCCTGGAACATCTGGGGGCAGCACAAGGCCTACAGACATTCTGGTAATCTTCAGATAAGGAACTAACAGCTGGCTTTTTGTTTCTGTGCAACTATTGCTTATGGTGATAAGAACCCTCCTCCTCCTGGTTTTTTGTTCCTTATAAGCTTGACCCTCCTTCTATTAAGACTGCCCAGACTTGGAACCCTTTTCTCCCTTGCAGTCATGAGTTTCAATAAATCTCCACATCAAATTCCTGTTGGGTCTTATCTTGCATCTGTTTCAGCATAACACATTAACAGAGAGGCAAAAAGTATGATCCTATATCTGTTAACTGGAGCCAACATTGGCAGGTCAAGCAATTTAAAACTGCTACTAAGGCAGGCAGGATATTGAGGCATATATCAATTATATACATTTGATTACCTTGCTATTGTTTGCTCCAATTCACCCAAGTAAATTGTCTTCTACCATTTGGAGCTTTTTGATCTCTAGCATTTGGGAATTTTTGACTAAATAGGAATGGAAAAAACTTCCAGAGAGGAAAACAACAGAAATAGGAAACTTCTGTGAGGAAAAGGTTTTTTTTTTTTTTTTTTTTTTTTAAATTGTATTTTTAATTGCAAATTTTAAAAAATTTAATTTAATTTAATTGTACAGTTTTTAATTGTAATAACCTGGTTTGCCTCAGTTTCCTCATATGTAAAATGAAATGGCAAACTACACTAGGATCACTGCTAAGAACTTCTCCCCTCAAAAAAACCAACAAAAAAAAACTAACAACTTCCTTTCTTAGTCTCTGAAGTAGAAAAGTTCAAGCTTTGGACTCTCATATATGAAAATCCTATTCAATCCAGGCAATTCCAGAGAACAAAATCGTAAAAAAATTGCTTTACTTATATCCTCTATTTGTTTTCCCTCTTTTGTTAGTCATATTTAGTTTTAACTGGAAAACCTCTAGGCAGTACATGGGTGATCTTCAAAATACAATTAAAGTTGTTGTTGTTGTTGTTTGAATATTAAAGCTTTCCCCACTTTAGGATTCACATAATTTTTCCCCTTTATTTCATTCTTTTTCTCTTTATTGCATCAAAATTCTGGTTAGGTTACTTAGCTGGACAGAAAGCTGAATTTGAATTTAGGTGTGTCATTCTTCCCCTGACGGAAGTTGAAAATGTTCATTTTTTTTTGGCCAAGTATTTTGAAATTCCTGACAAAATCATGTTTGAAATATCCTCTGAAAAGACACAACTGCTTTGGTTCTATAGTTAACTGGATAGAAATCTAATAGTCCTGCCTCCACTGTTGACATTTCATCTTTTTGCAACAGCCTTGGTCAAAGGTTTGGCTGGTCACAAACTTCATGGGATTTGTAATTCTTTATATTTTCAAAAAAGAACAAACTATCAGCACTTTGGTAGGAGAATGGAAGTTTTCCTCATACAGGAGTTTTGGGGGAAATCAGAGGAGAGATTCAGAGAGGAGAAAAAAACCAGATGGACAATAGACAAACAAAGAGTGATTGAAGTTGCAGTTTGCTTGAGAAAATGGGAAGTTATGGGATCAAGCACATGTGTAGAGACCTTGTCAAAGAGAAGGGACACCTCTTTGTTGGAAACTAGGAGAATAGAGGAAAGAATGAGAGGTAAAGGCAAAGTGTTTTAAGATGAATAGAAAAGGAGTTGCTGCTTTTGGGTATTTTGTTCTTAAAGAGGACCAATGACATTCAGGAGGTGATGTCTTGACTTGCAAGTGAATTGTATTTAAGTGAAGCAGAGCAAAATCAGCAGCCTCCTTCTCTCTCTTACAGAGTTATTCAGAATCCAGTGGCAAGGCATAGGTTAGTATGGCTGGTGATGGCCCTTGATGCAATGGGAGACCCTGGCTTTTTTAGGTTAAGATATTTCCCAGATAGTAGTTTGTCTGAGCTACCAAGGGTGACAGCAGGGAATTAAGTAGAAAGTAAGACATGCAGCTAGAGATGCTAGAATCCTTTAAAGTTAGGAGAATGGGAGTGGGAGGAGGAGCAGAATAGCATATTACATGAACGTCTAAGAAAGATCAATAAAATATGTTTGCAAAAGGAATTTTCTGAAATAATATGTTTATCTAATCTTTCATGAGAACAACTTTTGATTGAAAGGAGGCTAGAGGGAAGAGGAAGCAAGATATTATGTTCTTGAGATATGAAGGAGGGACACCAAAACCAAAGAAAAGTTTGATCTACTTTATAATTTTGCTGAGAGCTATTCAGGAAGACAGGTCTGAATTTACCTGTTGTTAGAGTCTTGTGTTATGGATTGAGGTCAGAGTACAGCTCTGGTTCCAGTCCATTATAGTCAGTGCTTATTATCCCTCACTTACATAAACACTATGTTGTAGGTCAACCAAGAGATCAATGGCATATCCAGGCCCTGACACAGTTGGATACTGTGATGGACATTAGAAACTGGATCAGAAGGGAAACTCAAAGAAGAAAGGAGTGTCTTTGGTTGAAATTACCATAAGCCCTAAGGCCAGCTGGGAGGTAATTAAGTAGTGAAGCTGGAAGTTAACATAAACACTGAACTCAGCATGAGACCTTGGAAAAGAAGAAATATAGAAAAGGAACTTTGTTAATGGGTCTAACACTGTTCAGGGGACATCACCACCTCTTCTGGGGGTTATGAGTATCATTGTTTCCAGGACTAGATAGTATTTATAATGGAGAATGATAATTCATTAGGTTTTAGAGAAATATCTTTGAAAAAATTTCCCTCCTATAATTTCATGTATTTTTCCCTCCTCCAACCAATGCTCTGATCCTTATTGTCATTTCCCAGAAATATTGATGTTGAGGAGGGGGTGTATTGGGATGTAGTGGTGGTGCTGGACAAACATAATAAATAAATCGGATCTCTTATCATGTTTGAGCTGAGTTGATGAGAAATAGCATCCCATGACCTTAGAATAATAGTCTTTTTAGCTGGAAGAAATTGTAAAAGATAGTCTACTCTAAACTCCTAATTTTAGAGATGAAGAAAAGAGACTCTCAGAGAAGTAAAATTACCTCTCCAAAATCACACAACTTAATCACATTGATTGAAGAATAAAATGAATAATAATCATCGGATTACTGAGGAGGGCTAGTTATGTAAGAAATGAGGGAGAAAGAAGATGACAGTGGCAATCACAGAAAAAAATCACCTTTTTGTGTCAGAAGCAGCCTAGGGTTTAGGTTTTTCTCTTTATCTCAGACAATGAATTTTTGACTTAGAAAATTTGGTTTTTATTTTAGAAACTCCAAAGATGAAAAGTTGTAAAATGTATTTTGGAAACATTTCCAGAAAACAAAGCAAAACTATATAAAACTGTAGTTTTGGGACTTAAATGATTTAAGAAAATTGTCCTGAAATTATAGTCCCAAAATTCTTTTCTATGTTGAAGAATTCTTATAATGACATTCCTTTTATCTCCTCACTTTAAGGGAAATCTTGCTCTTCCCTGAGCACAACACATCACTTACAAAAATTTCCTTTAGAGGTCACTCCTTTTTCCATTCCCCCACCTCCTACCAGTTCATATGACCAGGACTAACTCTTTTTTCTCCCCTGTTATTTCAGAAAATTCCTTTTGCAAACATATTACATTGATCTTTCTTAAGCATTCATATAATATGCTCTTCTGCTCCTCTTCACACTCCCATTCTTCTAACTTTAGTGGATTCTAGCATCTCTGGCTGCATGTCTTACCTTCTACTGTTGTCACTCTTGGGAGTTTTATTTTTTATATTTTCTGTCTCAATGGCAACCTGGTCTTTGAATTTTTAAATTTTAACATCCTGCTTCTTTACCCAGCTCGTGTCACATTTGGACATGGCCACACCTTATATTTCACCATCTTGAAGAAAACTGCGAAATTGTAATCTGAGACCTTAACCTCTTATTCTTCCATCTCTGTTATTCTTTTTTTCCCGGAGGCAATTGGGGTTAAGTGACTTGCCCAGGGTCACACAGCAAAATGTTAAGTTTCTGATGCCAGATTTGAAGTCAGTTCTTCCTGACTTCAGAGCTAGTGCTCTATCCATTTGCACCACCTAGCTGCCCCTCTGTTATTCTTTAACTTACATTAAACCTACTCTTTACCTTAATCATAAATTTAGATCCTTTTAATTCTTCTTATTCTTCCATTGCATTTCCCTTATTTGGTTTTCACTTTGCTCCATATGCAGTCTTCATTCCAGGTTTGGTCACTTTTATATTTCCCTAGATTGCTAAACTAGAAATATTTGCTGCCCTGACCTTGCATTTTCCTAGCTTGTGAATCATCATTTGCTTGTGAATCACCATTATTGGCAAACTTAATTTCTATATTTCTGTTCCAGTGCTGGCTGAGTATTTCTGGGGAAATAATGAAATTGAACTAATTTTCCTGTAATGTCTCTCCCATCCTCCAACCCCAACCTCTGTATATTTATATTTATAACCTCAGTGGAGTGCTTGATGCTGCTCTATAATTCTGTTCTACTCTTCTCTGTTTCTCATTTCTCAGGGCAAACATTTTAAACTTTCTCTTGTCTATTCTTTTATTCAGTCCTCCTGTCAAGCCCATCTCCCTCCATCTGCCTAGAACAACAGTGATAACAATAAGCAACTAAATCAGATAACTGTCTTGAACTTCACTGAGCAAACTGGTGATTTGATGTGAACTCAGTCATAATTCACTTTTTGCTTACATCTCATTCACTAAAATTAATTACCTTTCTGTTCCCTTGATCTCTTCTATTTCCCCTCTTTCAAGGCTTCCTTTCCCCACCCCCATATATCTTTAATCTGTCCCTTTCCATCTTCTTACACACATCTTCAAAAATTCCTCAATTCTAAAAAAAAAAAAAAAAAACCAAACAAACCCTTTCCTTTACCTTTGTATCCAGCAACTGCCCCATATTTCAGTTTTCTTTTAATGCTAAATATTTGAAAAACTCACTATATCCACTTTCTACTTCCTTGTTTCCATACTTTCTCATTAATACCTTGCAATCTGTTTTCCATTGTCCTTATTCTATTGAACTTTCTCTCTCGGAAGTTATTAGTGCTTTTCTAATAATCAGATACCATGGTCTTTTTATAGCCCTCAAACTCCTTGAACTCTCTATGGATTATTTTGACATTGGTGACTACTGCCTTCTACCATCTCTTCTCTTAACTTTAAAACATAGTCTTTTATCTTGGTTCTCTTCCTATCTCTATACCTATCTCTTCTTTGTCTATTATACAATTTTCTCAACATCTGCCTGACTCCTCAGTCTATATTTATTTCTCAAAGATTGCTCTCAATACTTTTCTTTTCTCATTCTACTCTCTAAGTAATCCTGGCCATTCAATTATCATCTCTATGGATGTCAAAGGTCTTGTCTACCTCCAGAATATCTTTTGTATCTGTTCTCTCCTTTCCATTCATTTAGCTCCTTCCTTATGTCATGCCATGATCACCTCTTGCATGAACAGTAAGTCATATAATTCTTTCTTCATGAAGCCATCTTCCTCACAGTCATCAAAGTAATTGTCTTAAAGGTCTGACCATATCACTCTCCTGAGCAAAAATTTCTAGTGAATCCCTGTTGTCATTAAAATAAAATGTGAATTCTTCTTCCCTTCAAAATCTGACTCCAGTGTATATTTCCAGACAAATTTTATATTATCATTTTACTTCTTTTTGGGTAATCTTTGCCATTTTTATGAGTGCAAGGAGGAATTTAAAAATTGTTTTAGTTTGAATTTCTCTAATTAGTAGTGATTTAGAGCATTTTTTCCCCCATATGACTAGAAAGTCTGCTTTCTTTCCTTGAGAACTGCCTATTTATATCCTTAGACTATCAGTTGGGGAATGGCTCTCTTTATTACGAATTTGATTCAGCTCCTTATATATTGGAAATGAGATTTTTATCAGAGAAACTGACTGCCAAGATTTTTATAATTAGTTATTTCCCTTTTAATCTGAGATTTAGATTAGGTTTAATTTTATGTCATCAAATTTATCCTTTTTGCCTTTTAGGATCCTCTTGATTCCTTTTTTGGAGGCAAATAATAAAAGTTGTTAAATGACTGAGTAAATGAGTGACCTCAAGTTTGAATTATTATTCTTGTTTCCCAGATGAGTGGAAATTGATATGTCAATGACTTGTCTAAATTCATGCACTGAGTAAGTGGCAGAATCAGGGATAGATATCTATTTTTTTTGACTCTTGTTTCAAGTTTCTTCCATTGTTATGTCTCTGACAAGGAATATTATATTTTTGCTTTTATCTGTTTAAAATCAATCAATTGGCACCTATCAAACATCACTATGCAATGTGCAGGCGAGTCACAAAGAAAAAATATAACCAAAGCAAAAAAACAAACAAACAAACAAACAAACAAAAGCGCCAATTCTATTGGGGGAGATGATATTTACATAACTAAGCAAAAACGAAACATATAATAAATAAATGTAAAGTGATTTCAGATGCATATATGGAGTGCTAAAACCTAAGGGATCAAGAAATATCTCATGTAGGAGGCAGAATTTGAGGTGAACTTTAAAGAAAACTATAATTGCTAAGAAGTGGAGGCAAGGAAGAGATATTCCCAATATGTCAGGGGGTGGTGGTAGTGGTGGTGGTGGCCATCTGTATGAAGGCAAAGAGATGGAGATGTAATAATGTTGTGTATAAAGAATAGAAATTAAGCCAATCTGGCTGGAATGTGGAGTGTGTAGAGTTATATGTAATGAGCCTGGAAAAGCAGACCACAGCCCAATTTTGAAGAGTTTTACAATGCCAAATCAGAGGAGTTTGTATTTTATCCTAAAGGCAATAGGGAACCAACTGAACTTTTTGAGTGAAGGAGAAGAACATCTGTGTTTTAGGAATATAACTTTGGCAGCTGTACAGAAGATAGTTTGGAGAAAGAAGAGGCTGGATTTAGGGAGACTACTTGCAATATTCTAGGTGAGAGGTGACAAGGGCTTTAACTTAAGGAAGTGGCTGTGCCAGTGCAAAGAAGGGGACAGATGTTAAAGACAACAACTGATTGAAGAGTGAAGAGTCCCAGAAGACTGAGAAGTTGGAAACCTGGAAGGATGGTGACATTATTGATAAAAAGAGAAAATTGACTATCCTCCCCCTCAAATCTCTAAATTTTCTCTTTTTATCAATAATGTCACCATCCTTCCAGGTTATTGAATGGGAATCATATAAAAAGTAATTGGTGAAATTTACCTTATGTTAATTTTCAATATTTTAACATACAAATATCTTATGTACTTAATATATAATATATAAATATTTTATATATTTTAATGTATAATACATGAATATCTTGTTTTAAATATGATATTTTAAAGTTTTATATATCTAATATATAACATAAATATTTCATATATTTTAATATAACAGGAAGTTTACATATATTTAATACAACATAAGTATTTTATTTCTAATATATAAATATTTTTTATTTTAAAATATAAAATTGACTGTTTTATATATCTTAATATATAATTTCATTCCCTTCTAACAAGACAATAAACTAAACTCCTTGTGGACAGGTATCATTTCATTTTAATCTTTGCATATGTGGTACCTAGCATAGTGCTTGGCAGAAAGAAGATCTTAATAGATACTTGTTGCTTGATTGCCTGGATTGGAGCTCAGGAGGACTGAGACAAAACAAAGATATGTATATATAAAAGATATGTGTATATATATATATATAATGTTACAGTGTGATATATAACCCATATATCTATATCATATATGTAATGGGAACATTTCTCCTGTTAATATTTATATTTTTCCTATTTTATATTTTTTCTCACTTCTATATCTATATTAATATTGATCAATATACATTTCTATATATGTCTTATAATGGGTTAATAACTGATACCACAGGAGCTGATGAGTTCACCAAAAAAAGAGAAAAGATATAGAGGACAGAGCCTTGGGTACACATATAGTAGGAATGAAAAAAGGAAGAGAGTGAAGAGGGGAGTAAGAGAGAAAGAATGATGATTTAGGAGTAGTGCAGTATTTAAAAGAAGAACCAAGAGAAAAGAGCGAAGATGGAAAAGGGAGAAAATCCAGGAAGAATTTGGCCAATAGGGTCAAATGCTTCAGAGAAATCCAATATGATTAGGATTTTGAAAAAGTCACCTGATTTTCCCATTAAGAGGTCATTAATAATTTTGGAGAGAGTCATTTTAGTTGAATGATGAGACTGGAGGCCAGATTTCAAGAGTGAATGAGTGGAGAGAAAGCAGAGATGAAGCTTGCAGATAACTTCATCTAAAAAGTTTGGCTATGAAAAGAAAGAGAGATTTGGATAATAGTTCAAAGAAATGTTGAGGACCTTTTAAAGGCAGAAAAGAACTGGATGCATTTTGGGGGAGCAGTAAACAGGAAGAGATTGAATATGGGAGAGAGCAATATGATTGAGAACAGAATAAGGAATAAAGGCAGAAAACAAAAATTCATTGAGTGTCTGTTATATATAAGGCATTGTCCTAAGCACTTTTATAAATATTGTCTCAGATGATCCTTACAACAACCTGAGAGGTACGTGCAATTATTATCCCCATTTTACAGTTGAGGAAACTCAGGTAAATAATGGTTGAGTGACTTGCTCAGTATCACACAGCAAAAAAGTATCTGAAACTGAATTTGAACTTAAGTCTTTTTGACTCCAGGAAGAAATGAAGGAAAGAAGAAAAAAGAATTTATTAAGAACCATGTGCTAGACACTATGCTAAATACTTTACAAATATTATCTTATTTAATTCAGACTCAGTATGTTAACCACTGAGCCTTCTAGCTTCCTAGTGAGACAGGAGGGACTATGATCAAAAGATGAAGCAGATCAGGGGTTGGTTGACTCTTAACCTGGGATCCATGAACCCCCAAGGAGGCAATGGATGAATTTTTTTTTATAAATTTTTATTTTATTTGCATAACATATGTGTGGGTAATTCTTCAACAATAACCCTTACATAGCTTTCCCTTACAAATTTTTCCCCCCAACTCACCAGCCCTCCCCTAGATGGCAGGATATCCACTACATGTTAATTATGTTAAAATATTGGCAAATCGAATATATGTATACATATTTCCAAACTTATCATTGGTGTGCAAGAAAAATCTTATCTATACAAACGATATATCAGATAAAGGAAACACAATGTAAGCAAACATCAATCAAGGAGTATGAGAATGTTATGTTGTGGTCCACATTTCGCATCCCTCTCTCTGGGTGTATATGGCTTTCTTCAGTGAACAATTGGAGGTGATTTGAAACATTTCATTGTTGAAGAGAGCCATGTCCATCAGAATTGATCGTCATATAGTACTGTTGTTGCCGTGTATAATGATCTCCTGGTTCTGCTCATTTCACTCAGCATCAGTTCATGTAAGTCTCTCCAGGCCTCTCTGAAATCATCTTGCTGGTCATTTCTTACAGAACAATAATATTCCATAACATTGGCAATGGATGAATTTTAAGGAATCTATAAACGATTGGAGAAAAAAAAATCGTCTTCATTTTAATATAATTAGTTTCCTTGGTAATCTTAGGCATTTTATTTTATGCATTAAAAATATTTTTCAGAGAAGGGGTTCGTAGACTTCACCATACTAGTAAAAGGGTCTAGGACACAAAAAAGTTAAGAATACCTGAAATAGAGCTCTTGTTGGGGAAAAGGGCCACTTTTTCATCAGAGACTCTAGAGTAATGAAAAGAGTAGGGAGATTTTATAGTGGAGAGACTTTTTGTAGTTTTTGCACTCCAATAGTCTACACTAACAATAATTTGTATATGTGTCAAAAAGTCAGTTTTCACAAAAATGAGGAGGGAAGATAAATAGGTGGGAATTTGAAGACCAGAAGAAAAAAATTCAGCAAAGATTCTAATTACTTCATAATCTTAAAAACAAAACAAAACAAACAAAAAAGTACAAAAGAAAAAGGGACTTGGAAAATACAGACAAATAATTTTTTTATCTGATGTCTCATTAGATCGGACATTGCTCCAAGTTCTATTTCATTTCACACCTAAGCAAACAGACAGGCAAGCCCAGCAAAAAGAAAAGGAAGAGAACACCAAACAGCTTTTCTCTAGCTCAAACTGCATATTTTTTCCACATGTGAAGCCTTTATATGTTGGATAATTCCTTCTACAGTTTTCAAACTCCAGTGCCAATTAAAAGCGAAGATGAAATATGAAGAGTGAGGAAGTCCAGATGGGATTGGTGGTTATAGGCTGCATGAATCATTTTCCTACTTTGTCAAGTTCGAGAAACTTGGAAAGGTATAATTCTACGCCCCAAATCTGAGATCACTTGGGTCTTTGAGTGAAGAGATGTCTCTGGGTCCAGGATCCAGAAGGAAACTAAGTTCTTTGCAGTGCTAAATGCCAGTGCTAAAAACTTCTAATCTTTAATTCATTGCTTTCTAGTACTAATTGGTTTTTTTAAATCAAGTTTTCATCTTCATGTGCTTCTTAGATATGAGGAATGAGAGAAAATGTTTTGCCAGGCTTGGGAACCCATTCATACCTCATTTCAGTCAGTGTGTTTACTCTTGGCAAAATGCAACTTCCTGTTTCAAAGAAAGAGGATTGTTAAATGGGGTCTCAAGGCTTCTTGAATAGCAAATAACTTTTAAAAGACAAGACTTTAATGAGCCATTGGTAACTGAGTCAGAAACATTAGGATTGAATGTCCCTTTAAATATATATGAGTTTAAAAGCAAGAAGGGAAAAGGTTAGCAAAATACTTTCTGAATTTCATGGAAACCTCCTGCCATCCCAATCCTCCAAGCTTGACAATTGAAACGTTTGGCACGGTCAAGAAGCAGCCCTATTCACCATCTTTCTATATCCAGGGTACATTCATCTGTACAAACTATGACCTGGATATTTTATCTTAGTACATAGGAAGAAAAAAAATTCAAGCCAAATTCAAAAAGTATGGTGCTTCTCTTGTTCCAAACATTAGAGAAATGTTAACCTTTTTCTGAGGGCTGTTCTCTAAAAATAGCAAATAGGGAGGCATAAAAGGGATGGAACATGAGAAAAGAGTGTTTTTTTCTAAGGTGCCGGTACTGGCCCGAAAAGAGGAAGGAGGGGTTTCTATTTCAAACACCTTTTTCTGGCATAAGGATTTTCTACATTGCCAGAAAGTGAAGTCTATTGGACTGAGATAGCCCATCTAAACCCTTACCCCTGAAGCTCTATAAACACAGCCATTTGCTCTCCAGGCCCAAGCTAACATTTGGGAGAATAATGGGAGATAGGGCTTCAAGTAAACCTTGGGTTTTATTACAGAGACTTCACATGTTCATTTAGGCAAAGTAAACAGAACTCAGTGCAAAATTGATTCAGTGTATAACCTAGCTCTTCTACTGCTTAATGAGGTGATGCTGATAAAATCAAAACAAATACCCTTATGCTTTGTAAATGAAGGGGGGAAAGAGTTCTGGTTTTAATCATGGGGGGCTGAGTTACTGACAAGGCTGGCACCCCTAAGACAGTGGCTTTCACAGTTCATAGGCATCACTCCTGGGGATTGAACCTAAAGATCTCTAAGCTTCCCTGGAGAAGGGTGGGAAGAGCCTTAGTAAGGGAAGAAATTGGTCTGTCAGATATACACATTTTGTTTTCTCTACAGGTTATGTCACTGTCCCTCCCTTAAATGAAGAAGGAACTCAAGCACGCCCTTTTAGTCCCCACCGGCCAGACTCATAGGGTGATAAAGAAAGGAAGGGACTTATATAGGTATGAATTTAGTGTCTGAAATTCAAGAATCCAATGTAATTCAACAAGTCTTTATTGATTGCTTACCAATCAATCAATAGACAATCAATATTAAATACCTATTGTATGCTAAGTTCTTTATTAGTGCTAAGGATATAAGTGAAATTCAAGGAATTTTCATTTTATTGGGATTGAGTTCTGTGGCCAACTAAGCACTGGTGGGAATATAAAAGAAGAGTAAAATGTGATTCCTGTAACAGAAGGACTTTTGTGGAAAATTAACAATAGTAGTTCACATTTGCAAAGTACTTTACAGTTTTCAATTCACTTTGTTCACAATGCCATGAATAGAGAGTGCAAACATTATCAGGATCATCTTCTAGGTGAAAAAACAAGCTCAGAGAAGGTATCTTATGTCATATAGCAAGTATCAACACCAGGACCTGTTGCCAGGTCTTCTGATTCTCTCAAGTCTTATATGTTCTTTCTGTCATTCAGACTAAGAAAGTTGATAGTTACGGGGGCAGCTAGGTGGCACAGTGGATAGAGCACCAGCCCTGAAGTCAGGAAGATCTGAGTTCAAATTTGATCTCAGACACTTAACATTCCCTAGCTGCGTGACCCTGGGCAAGTCATTTAACCCCAATTGCCTCAGCAAAAAAAAAGAAAGAAAGAAAGAAAGTTGATAGTTACCCTGAAAGCTATATTAGTTGGACCACAGTTGAAATATTATGGTTTTGGGTGCCATGTTGTGGGAAGGGCATTGATAAGATGGAAAGAGTCCAGAAAGGATGAATACAAAATGGCAAACCAGTTCCAGAACATACCATATGAGGTCTGGTTGAAGGAACTAAGGATATTTGAATTGGAGAAGAAAAGACACAGGGGAATATGACAGGTATTTTTAAATATTTGAAAGACTGTAGTATGGAAAGGGAATTTGTCCTGTTTGTCTCCAGAAAGCAAAAGTAGTAATAGTTCTTGAGTAAAAGCTGGAAAGAAGTAATAAGGTAAAAGTTCCTAAGAAGCTGTATTATACCAAGTAGAATGTGCAATAGATGGGTCTGTACCAACCTTCCCATCCAATACTTTAAGCAAAGGCTGTATGATCCCAAATGCTTAATTTATCTATTACAAGATTGTTCTTTAGATGTGGATTGGACTAGATTGCCTCTAAGATACCTTCTAAGTTAGAACTTCTGAGAGATATACATAAAAAATTCATAGTACAATATAAAACAGGACTCAACTGGAAGCTAAATGGGATATATAAGTAATTAGTGCTATAAGAATGTAGAGAAGGGAGAGGTAGTGATGGAAAGGATAACACCCCTTTCTCACCTTTTAAACAGTAAACTCCAGGGTCAAATATAATTTTGTTTCCCTGCTTGTCATTTAAAACTATTTACAATTTAATCCCTTTCTATCTTCCCAGTCAGAAAACGCTATTCCTCTTCATGTATTCTATGATACAGTAAAACTGACCTTGCTATACTTCTCATATTATAAATATCTTCCATCTTTGATCCTTCAAAATGGCTGTGCCATACCTGAAATAATATTCCTTCTCGTCTCTGCTCAGAATTCATGCTTTCTTTCAAAATTCATCTCACATCACATTTTTGTGTGCACCTTTTTTTGCTGTGCTCAGCTCAGGGATTCCCAAAATATTTCCTTTCCTGTACCCATACCCATATCCACCAACCTTCAGTAAACTCCTTCCTGTGCCCTCTATTCAATATGAATTCTAGCATTTAGTGTTCATGTAGATTTGAGAAATAAAAGATTAATTTTTATAAAGTTTATTATGTGCATGTCTGTCAGAACACATTCAGATAAATTAATGAGACCCTTTATTCTGTTTCTCATCAACCAACAGTTTTATTCTTGGTATAGCTTGTGAAAGAGAAACCCACATAATGTGGTCAGTCTCTAGTTTGTTTCTTGCTTTGGATTTGATTGAGAACAGGACTAAGATGCTTGATTCACAAAGATAAGTTGTTGTAAACACAATTAAAGCCTTATGAGGACTTTGGCTAAATTCATAGTATGCTTCTTCAATGTTACATTAAGAAAATTGTGTAACTTCATTGATCGGAAACCAATTCAAAATTTTTGATTATTGCAGAGAACTTTAGGGATATGTTTCATGAAATGGTTAATTTTTTATAACTTCATTTCAATTTAGTTTCTTTTATAATCCTGTTTTATTTAATGTATTTAAATATTTTTTTCTGATAAGAAATTCATAGGCTTCTCTCATCTGTCAAAGCAGTCTGTGACACACATAAAAAAAGTTTAAAAGTCCTTGAATTTGTTTGTTTCTTATGGGTCATTATCATTAATTTTTTTTCAAGTTTAGTTTGAAAGATGTTTCTTATCTAAACCTCATTCACTTAGTTTGAGTTAGTAAAAATTATTCTTCCAACCATTCTTTTCAAAATTTTCAGATCCAATATAACTTTCACTTCTTTAACACTTTAATACAATTTCTTCTCCCTTTCCTGGCACACCATCCCCTCCAATTAATTTTCCTACAAAAATTACTTTTGTTACATTTCAATAGGATAATATAGTTTTCTAGAAAATAGTCACTTCCTCCTTAAGAGTGCTCATTAGAGTTATGTAATGTGGGAAGATCACTGTTCTAGCTAATAGTGCCTTCTTGTGGCATATCACCGCTCATCCATCTTCTTACCTATTTTGTTTATGAATATATGCACACACATATATAAATATACCCATATGCATGTATACATATACACATGTATGTACATATGTACACATATTTCTAGCATGAAATCTATGAATTCAAGTTCTTTCAATACCTAATCCCTGTTATCTAGGAGATTATTGTTAAGGTATGATTGGGATGAAATGACTTCTGGGATCCCTTTCAGCTTCAAGAATTCTATGATTCTATTTGTGTTCTAATAAAATTGGCTGTAAAATGAGTTTATGTAAAAATGAATATTTTCCACTGACAACTTTCCCCATTCTAAAATTAGTGTCATATTTCCATGAAAAATAAAAATCTTCCCATGGAGTGAATTGAAAAACTATAGAGAGAAAGGAATTAAATGCTGGTCAGCCCGGTAGTGGTCAGCCAAGTGAGCTGTGGCAGTATCTATTTGATGTCTATTAGGGGTTGTACTTCTCATATAAATTAATTCCTACCTCCTCACCATAATCCTTTTTGTCATTCTTTCAGAATCTTCCCAATTCTGATATCTTTACAAACTTTGGCCGCTTACCATTCCTTTATTTCACCTGACCTTGCACAATAAGATAATTTAATTTCCAAATAGCTCTGAATTCTACATACACAACTACCAGAACTCCAATTCTCTTTTCCTTTCAAGGATGAAGACTATAATATGACATCCTCAATTGGCACTACTATCTAGCACATAATATTTCTCCTAACAACTACTTGAAGGTAGGGATTATTCTCCTTCTTGCCTCTGTATTCCTGGCATCTACCCAGAGCTTAAACATAGTAGACACTTAATAAGTGCTTGTGAAATGAGTGAATGTACTTCAGCTAGAAAAGTCCTCTCACTTTGAAGCTTCAGGTTATGTAATAAGAGCTAATTTCTATGCCTGACCAGTTGGTTGCCTGGCTAGAATTTGATGAGAAGGTAGCCCAGCCAGCCTTTAGGTAGCAAGATTCTAATCAAATAATTTCTGTCATTTGTATGAGTTCTGTTAAACTCTATATCTTCTGGGATTATCAACTCTTGTTTGAACTCTTTCTATTTCTTTATCGTCAACTATTAGCTACCAGTTTACAAACCTAGACTATTGATCCAACCTAAAATTTTTGTGTTTGCTCCAGAAAATTAACCTTGACATTTTCCTACTTTGCTAAAGCTATAATTTCTAAGTTTCCAAAATTGGAATTGATTGAATGACTGAACACAAAGTTCAGCAATCATTAAGAGGATGATGTTTATTGGGAAGGAAGCCTTTCTCCTGGAATGACTCAAGAGATGTATCCTTGATCTTGTGTAACTACGTGATGAATTGGTAGAGTGTTAGGTCTGGAATCAGGAAAATGAATTTAAATTTGATTTTAGACATCAGCTGTGTGGCCCTGGCAAGTCATTTAACCATGGTCTGTCTCAATTTCCTCAACTGTAAGATGGGGATGATAATAATAGCACCTAATTCTCAGGGGCTGCTGTGAAAATCTAATGAGATATGTATTGTACTTAATATAGGGCACATAATAGGTGCTTAATAAGTATTTTTCCTCCTCCCCTTCTTTCCCTCATCTTCTGCTGTTCAACATTTTTATCAGTGACTTGAATGAAGGACAAGTTGTTATGTTGATCAACACTGAAGATGGCAGGAAGCTGGAAAGATTAGCTAAAATGTTGGGCATAACAAAATCAGAATTTTAAAAGTTTGCATTAAGTTGGAATGATGAGCTCAATCAAATAAACTGAAATCCTTTAGGATTAAATACAAAATTTTACAAATTTCATAAATACTCAATTGGAGAAGTCTAGCCACCTGGTAATTCCTATGAAAAAGGATTTGGCATTTTCAGGAATGACATTATCATCAATTGTCCGGTAACTGGTTATGTATGAGGCTGCTCTGGTCAACAGAGTGACACAGCTGCCACCATAAATAATGGGCCACCTGAGGAGAGGCAGTGTTCCAAATGAGGGGCATCATATTCACACTGCAATCTGCCCTGCTCAAGTCACATTTGAAATACTATATTCAGTTCTGGGCACTGCATTTTAGGAAAATCTTTTGTAATTTAGGATGTTACTAAAACAAGGCAAACAAAATAGATGATTAGAGAAATAAAAGCCATATGATGCTTAGATAAAGTAATGGACAATGTTTATACTAGAAAAGAGGTGATTTAGAGTGAACATGATGGTGTCTTTAAATATTTGAAAGTTTGTGAAAGAGAGATTAGACTTATTTTACTTTATTTCAGAGTGAAGCAATGGATAAAAAATATAAGGGAGAATTTTTAGGGTTTATATATAGAATGTTTATAATGTATTTATTGTGTATACAATATATAGAATAAATAGAACACTGGACTGGGAATATTTATTTTCTTGAGTTCAAATCTGGCCTTAGACACTTATTAGCTGTGTTACTCTGGGCAAGTCACTTAACCCTGTCATCTCAGTTTCCTCATTTACAAAATGAGCTGGAGAAGGAAATGGCAAACTACTCCATTATCTTTGTCAAGAAAACCCCAAATAGAGTCACAAAAAGTCAGACTCTGCTTTACAACAAAAAAAGAAATCTTCCTAACAATGAGAGCTATCTAAAAATGGAATGGATTATCTTGAGCAGTAGAGGAAGATTCATCCTGGTAGCTTTTGGAGAGGAAGCTGAATAACAGCTTTCTAGTTATGTTTCAAAAGGGCTTCTTGGTCAAATTCAGGTTAGATTAAGTAGCCTCTGAGATCCTTTCTCAACTTTTAATTTCTGTGGGAATCTAGGTGACCATATATAAGAGAGGGCCTAGGGACAGAAAGATTAGATTTCAAGGCCTAAGACATTTACTAGCTCTGTATCCTGGGACATACAGCTTAACTGCTCTCTGCCTCAGTTTCCTCAACTCTAAAAAGGGGATAATAATAGCACTTATCTCACAGGGCTTTTGTGTAAATCGAATGAGATAATAATTGTAAAGCACTTAGATGGTTCCTGGAACATAAAAGCATACAAAAATGTGCTTTTTTTTTTTAAAGTGTTTTTTGTTTTTAGAAAACAATTGGCCAACACTAGGGTACTATGATTGAGGAGTCTTGAGTCCTCTTTTCATTGGAGCCCATTAAGTCTTGGTATTTGGTAAGGTAATGTTTTCTTTGTGGCAAAATTTTTTCTATTTCTAAAAAATGACATCATAGAATGTCAGATTTGGATAAAATTTTTGAGACCATAGAGTCCACCTCACTCGTTTTTTACAGATATGGAAACTGAGATTATTTCATCAGTGCATAAGTCATTAGTGCTTAAATGCTTTGCTATCCATGGAGTTAGTCAAGCATTCATCTATTTGACATTTTTCTGACATTTTATTATGGTTAAGTTAAAAACAACAAGTTCTGCAAAATTTATCTACAGGTTTGTAATAAAAATGAATTCTTTAAGAAAATATGTAGATAGGCTTTAGTTAAATCTAAATCTTAGTCTCTGCCAAAAGAAGAAACAAAAAAGAAAGAAAAAGAGAAAAAAGACATAGAAAGGTTTGAAAATAGAAAATTTAAGTTTGAAGTGCTAAATATGGCAAAATGGACCACATGCTGCAATGACTAATATCTTTGTAATACACTAGAAAGACAGCATGTTCACATATGCACTATAAATTCATCTTACAGGAAACTTAATGGGTTGGATTTGTAACAAGTTAAATGAGAGTTTTTTTTTTTTTCATTTGATCCAGTTTTCCTTGGCTGACACCCTTTTATGTTTGAGCTAAACCATCTTGGTTTTGAATGCTCCGACATATTTCACCCTCAGCCACATTTCACCATCAGCCTAGTGCCGAATGATTTGGAGTTTTGAAAGGAGAGTTCCCTTCAGATCTTAGTTTTGGGGTGGTGTCATAAACAAATCTGAGCTTCATTCTCATGGCTCACTATGATCTCTTCTAATCCTTTGATGTATTTATATCTGTTCATGAATTATATGAGTAAGCCATGCACAATTATTTATCTTCTTAAAAACTGGGGTCTAAAATTCTCTGCTTATTGCTACCATGCTGGAAGCTCAAGGGCAGATAGGGCTGAAAAGCAAGGGAGCTTTGTATAACTTTGATGGATTTTTCTCTGAAAAGTAAAGATTCTCACAATTCAATACACTGGCCCTCTTGGCAAAAGTAGAATTCCCTGATCACACCATTTCTACCTACTTTGTATGTACCAAATTATTTACATATTCTTTCCTCCACTAGAATATGTGCATCTTACAGGCAAAGATTATTTCTGTCTTTTATTTTTCTTTGTAGCACTGTGCTAGGCAAACAGTAAATATTTAATAAATGCTCTTGATATCGATTAGTTAATTCATTATTGGCCTGATTCTGTGAATAGGCAATTCCATAGACTAGTAGTTCTAAAAGATAGAAGTACATCAATATAAGTTATAGGTTTTAGAAGAATGAACTTCTCTGCCACCCAAAGCTGTCCAAAAGGGCATGGTGAAAATAGAGATAGTGTTGATAAGAGAAGAAGAAAAGGGAATTTGGTGTCATGATTTGCACTTAACCCAGTGTGTGTGGGGATTATTTGACATGATTTTTGCGATATGTTTAATTTTCTTTTGTAAAATCTAAAACTGAGAAATCCATTCCTCAGAAGAATGTGGAGGGCATCCAGGAATAAATCATTGAAGATATATATTATGAGTAGTGGAGGCAGCTTGGTCAGAAAAAAAGTACACCCTGGCCCATTGACTCAAGGGTACATCTATTAATTCAATTCTGTTAATGAACTGAGTGTCAAAAATATTCAGAGATAGGAATTTGATGGCAGGCAGATTTGAAAAAGAAAAAAAAAAACTTATTCTGCAGGAGGTTCTGGGTTTCCCAGGATCTGATATATAACACTGCTACTTTCCTTATTTTATTGATCATTGCATAAAATGATAGTGACTGCTTAAATAACATTTCTTTCAGAGAGAAGAGGGACCAAATGTCAATCTAGAATTGTGGAGCAGAGAATGCATCTTCACTGAAAAGAGCTGAATTAGCCATTCTATTTATTTAGTGATTTTTTCCCCCAAACAAACCAATTAGGACAGAGTGGTTTGCACAAAGGCAAGAAATAACATCCAAAGGCTAGAACGATAAATCTTCTCTGGACTGCACAATAAGCAAATGCCATGGTTAATTCAGGAAAGCAAAAACCCAGAAGATAATATCTTTGAAGGTCAGATAGAGAAGGATCTATTTCATCCAGTAAGTCATGGGCAAGCATAGAACTTCTGTTGGTCCATGGCCAGTGGGTCTAAGTTCTAGAATCTAGATAACCATGAGAGAATTGTGGGAGAAGGACTTGACTGAGTGAGGGAAAGAATACAGGAGGTGTGTTTTCATAAATCCAGAATTTAGAGGAAACTGGTTCTAAAAGTTCTCACCTAATCCAGTTGCCAAAGTCAATCCATATGTACTAATATCCTAGACCTTGACCTAATATCTAGCACAATTAAGATTAGGCTGTCTAACCTGGAGGACAAGACTGAGAAGAAGAGTGTTAGTCGGGCAAGAGAAAAGGGACCTAAGAGAGATTTAAAGTCTAATTCCTGCTGTGCTACTAGCCCAAATCAGATAATTTGAAAAGAGTAACCATCAGGATACAGACACCAGACTTTATTAGAGAGAACACACATGTAATATAGTTTCCCACAACTTCAAAGAGAAGGCAGGTGAAAAATTCCCAGCTTGGAATGGTCCCATGGTCTCATAGAATTGGAACTTTACCCATGTTCTTATTTTACGAGATGGTGTAGTATATAGAATGTTGGGCTTGTAGTCAAGAAGTTGTTATTCATTAATTCAGTAATGTCTGACTATTTGTGACCCCAAGAATCATAACGCACCAGTACTTTCTATTCTCCACGATCTCTTTAAGTCTGTTCGAGTCCATATTTGATGTTTCCATGACACTACTTATTCATCTCATCCTCTGCCATCCCCTTCTTTTACCTTCAATCTGTCCTATTATTAAAGTCTTTCCCAATGAATCATGTCTTTTCTTATGTGACCAAAGTATTTAAGCTTCAGTTTCAGTATTTGGCTTTCCAGTGAATAGCCTGAACTAATTTCTTCAAGTATTGATCAATTTAATCTCCTTGCTGTCCAAGGGATTCACAAAAGCCTTCTCCAGAAGTTCAATTTGAAAGTGTTAATTCTATGAATCTCTCTGCCAAAGAGTGTATTTTACAATGAGTTCTCTGGACTCAAAACTGACTAGTCATTGCATTGATCAGAGTTCTGATATGTGACATTGCAATTTTCTGTATATTATTGACTATTACACTGCTACTTTCCTTATATTATTGATCATTGCATAAAGTAATAGTGATTGCACAAAGCATAGTGATCATTGCATAAAAAGTTCTCCCAATTCTATTTATTTTATATAATTCTTCCCAAGAAATTCCAAGTTCTTCACATTTGATGCACTTATAGCACAATAATTCTCCATCATACTCATATGCCACAAATTTGTTCTTTTCTCCAGTTACTATGTATCTACTTTGTTTTTTTTTAAATTAAAGCTTTTTATTTGCAAAATATATGCATAGGTAATTTTTCAATATTGACCTTTGCAAAGCTTTCTGTTGCAATTTTTTCCCTCCCCCCCACCCCTTCCCCTAGATGGCAGGAAGTCTAATACATGTTAATTATATTAAAATATTTGACAGATTGAATATGTGTGTATATATATTTATACCATTTATCTTGCTGTACAGGAAAAAAAAACCTGAGAAGGGAAACATAATGTAAGCAAATATCAATAGAGTGTGAAAATGCTACATTGTGATCCAGACTCAGATCCCACAGGCCTCTCCCTGGGTGTATATGGCTTTCTTCATCACTGAACAACTGGAACTGATTTGAATATGTATCTACTTTGTTACCAGTGTTTTGCCAACACATAGAAAAAAGTCTACATAGATATCTTCCCTTTTGTCCTTGACTTTTTGGGGGGCACATGTCTTGAGTAAAATTTTTTTGTTTTTCTTTTTTAAAAAATAATAATAGCTTTTTATTTTTCAAAATACATGCAAAGATAATTTTCAGCATTCACTCTTTCAAAACCTTGTGTTCCAATTTTTTCTCCCTTCCTCCCCACTTCCTCTTTCCCCTAGACATCAAATTATCCAATATAGGTTAAATATATACAATTTCTCTAAATATATATGATGCTGTACAAGAAAAATCAGAATCAAAAGGGGGAAAATGAGAAAGAAAAAAGCAGGCAAACAACCACAAAAAAAAGGTGAAAATACTATGTTGTTGTAGTGGATATCCTGCCATCTAGGGGAGGGGTAAGGAGTAGGGAGGAAAAATTTGTAACAGAAAGCTTTGTAAGGGTTAATGTTGAAGAATTACCCATACATTTGTTTTGCAATAAATAAATAAATAAAATAAAATAAAAAAAAGAAAATACTATGTTGTGATCCACATTCAGTTCCTATTGTCGTCTCTCTGAATGTGGATGGCTATTGGAATTGGTCTGAATCACTTGAATAAAATTTTGATGCAGTTCATAGGGGAAATCAGAAAGAAAGGTCTGGGTTCAGCTGCTACTTCTGATATACTCATAGGAACTTTGACACCTTTGTGGCCATGGGCAGTTCATTCTCATTGCTTTAGACAACAGCTCTTTAAGACTTTAAATAGTTTATTTGGATTGGTAGGAGGAAATGTACTTACACCAATGAAATCATAGGTTTAGCACTAATGGCCCCCACATTTTGAAGGAGTCACATTTTCTTCTGGAATCCTTATATTCATCTTTTCCTCTTTCCCTCCTCTCTGGGCCTTCATTCTCTCCTTCCCCCTGTCATTTTGTGGGACTCAGTGCTTTTATAATCTTCCCATACCTTTTTCATCTCCCATGTTTAGGGAGGAAACTGATATCAGATTTATTTTTAATTTAAAACTATATTTGGGGGCAGTAATAGAGAGAGTTCTGGGTCTAGAATCAGAAAGACTAAAGTCAAATCAAGACAAAGCTAATCATTACTTATGTGAGGGTAATAATAGTACCTACCTTTCAGGGTTTTTGTGAGGATCAAATCACAAATTGGCATAGGACCTAGCACATAGTAGGTGCTATATACATGCTTATTCCCTTTTTGATTGATATTTTTGTTTTTCAAGTATTTACAAACTGTTTAAAATACTTTTTCTTATAATTTTGCCAGTTTTTAACATCAAGTTTCCCAGGCTATCAGTTAGAATCATTACATCTTTCCCTTTTTTCAAGTACTTATTAAACACTAACTATGTTCAGGTCATCTAGATGGCACAGTGGATAGAATTCTTTCCCCTGTGTTCAAGTTCAATTTCAAACATTTTCTAGCTGTGTGAATTTGGACAAGTCTGTTGGCCTCAGTGCCTCATCTGTGAAATGGCCAATTATCCCAGTATCTCTGCTAAGAAAACCTAAGTAAAGTCATGAAGAGTTAGATACAATTAAAAAAGATTGAATAATTGCTCAATATTTTGTTGAAAGAGTGTTTGCTTGCCTCCAATCTTCAGTCATCTCTCCCATCCTATAAGATTTATCAAAAAATATATTCCATGATAATCCTTTTACATGCATAGTACATTTTGAATAATTATTGATAGTTATGTTATTTCCTATTTTCTATCTATGTATCTACAAATATCCTATTGTTTCTTACAAAATGTATTGGAATGGAAAATTCTTCATTAGGGAGAGTATAGGGTGGATCAAACCTTGAGGGTTAATTAACAATATATAGAAGATAATGATAAAGATAATGAAGAGAACCTTTATCTTTCCCTTTTAGTCTAGATTTTAGCTCAAGCTTTTGGAAGAATCTTGGAAAGAAAGTACATTTTCAGGTAGCTTCCACAGGATTTTTTACTCTACTAAAATGGGCTTTATGGTCTTGTGATTTCTAAAAGGGATTAAAAATTATGGGAGTGTCAAGGAAGTTCTCACCCTGGATGAAATAGTTGTTTGGGATAGTATAATTTGATTCAGAAGCAAACAAGAAAATGGTTTAGGACTGAACTGGGGAAAATATTTATGGTAGTTTTGGGGGTGCCCATTAGTTATATGTGACTGTCTAAAGAGCTGTCTCTTGGCCTTTACTAGGGAGAAGCCTCCTTGTTCCTTCATACAGGTGTTAAATGTGTCATCTCCAAAGGGTACACTATGCATATTCAATTTTCCACTAATTGCATATACTTGGGGGGAAAATGTACCCCTATTTAAGGGGGATATTCTATTGCTGTTTTTGTTATTATGCTGTCTTAATAAATGCCTTTGTTTTCAACCACTTGTATCCTTTAGATTAATAATGGAACTAAATACAGTGATGGGGGGCTTATGAAGCATATAGTTCAAAGTGAATTCAGACATATGGTACTTGAACCTGGGATAGCATTTCTGGAGCTTAAATTGTGAGAGGGATTTCTTAGATGATATATTATGATTACTAGAGATTTTTAAAGCTTCATTCCTAATATATAGAATTTCAAGGATTTTTCTTTTTGGGTAATGACCCATTTATAAGGGGGCAGAATGGATAGAATGCTGGTCATCATTAGAAAGACTCATCCTCCTGAATTCAAATTTGGCTTCAGACATTCACTGGTTGTGTGACCTTGGACAAGCCACTTAACTTTGCCTTAGTTTCCTCATCTGTAAAACAGACTGGAGAGGGAAATGGCAAATCACTCCAGTATCTTTGCCAAGAAAATTCTAAATGAGTTCATGAGGAGTCCATCTCCTGAATGATGAACAGCAACCCTTTATAAGGCTCCTGGAGTCATACTTCCAGGAAATGGTCAAATATTCAGTCCTAAAATTTGAGAGGGAGTGTGATATAGAAGAAAGGTTTTGGGTTCCAATCTTTACTCAACATCAGTTTCCTCAGCTGTAAAAATAAATGTTTGATTAGCATATTTCTAAGATTCTTTCCAAATCTAAAAAATTGATAAATTATGTTGTCTACCTATTTGGAATGGATTCCAGCACATGTCATTGTATTTTATTAACACTTTTACCTCAAGTTTCAATTGAAATTTTTTATTGCTTTTTCATATGGGAGTTTGAACCCCTCAAAATTTCTCTAGTAGAGGTCCAAGGAATATAAGCAAACACACACACACACATATGACCATCCTCTTGTACCTGGACAATGTGATCATTTTAGTTCTATGGACTGAACCCATTCTTATTTGCCTGCCTTTGTAGTCAACTCTTCTGCCCTCATTAAGGCAGTATTCATTCTTTGTGTCCTCTTTTGTTTAACCATCAGGAAATTGAAGAGCTTTAGGCCTCATTACATTCTTGCGTAAAACTTTGGCTGCTTTTTCTTTCCGATATTAGTGGAAAAGCCAAGGTATCTCATTAGTTGCCAAGTAGCAGTAGATGGAGAACTGGAAAGCAGCCAAGACCAAATCACTGCTACCCATTTTTTCCAACTTAAGGCAAACTTACTTTCTTTCTCCCATCACCTAAGATTTTGCCAGGAGCCTTTAAGAGAATTACTATTTGTTGCCATTGAGCTTTCAGACATGTTAAATTCATAATCACCTACTGATATCCAGATTCAGATGAACAAGAAATGTAAAAACTGAAAGCTAGGACAAGTCTGTGAATAAGATTACCCATCTCTGCCAAGTTAGAGCCCTGGACGAAAGAGATGCTACCCCAGCTATAACATTATTCTGATTGGCTGTTATATGAATGACTGAGCCTCACTTCCCCCTTCTGATTTAGTGGGAACAGGTCAAGGGTTCTCCTGCAAAATACACAACACTTCCAGTTTAAAATAGATCTTGGAATACCCTAAAAGAAGAAGGAGGAATGTGAGAATGCAATAGGACAGCGTTCTTTGATCCTGAACCCAGTTAGAATGTTAATTATCTGTGCATGTCAGACCAAACAGTGGGACCTCCCCTAGAGCAGGCCTCCCCCAGTGAATAAGAGGACCACAGAAATGATTGTGTTGTTGCACCATTTTCAAATGATTCAACCATGACTTTCAGGCAGATTCTGGATACACTCTATTGTTTGGCACTAAGCAATATGATCTAAAATTCAGGGACAAAAAGATACCACAATAAAAGTAGGACTTATCAGTATTCAGTATTTGTGAACACTTACTATATGCTCAGTTCTGTGCAAGATTCCCCTTCTAACTTTAGTGGTTAATAGTTAAAATTCTACTTTAAGAAATATGTACAACTTAAGTTTAAAATAGGTCTCAAAATACAAAATATAGTTTGTCCCCCTCTTTTCCTTCAACTACTTTGGGCCTAGTTATCAAATCAATACCATCAGAGTGTTGTGGTTCAAGGGGGACTCTAAAAATGTTGAGTTCTATATCCTGTTGTGGGGTGTCTCAAAAGAATCTGCAG
>JAJPUD010009120.1:59196-78842 GCA_023553655.1 Myrmecobius fasciatus | reverse complement strand
TAGTGATTTGGAGCAACTTTTCATATGACTGGAGATGGTTTTAATTTCATCATCTGAAAACTGTCTGTTCATATCCTTTGACCATTTATCGATTGGAGAATGGCTTGAATTCTTATAAATATGAGACAATTCTCTCTATATTTTAGAGATGAGGCCTTTATCAGAACCCTTAAATGTAAAGATGATTTCCCAATTTGATACTTCTCTCCTAATCTTGTCTACATTAGTTTTATTTGTACAGAAAATTTTTAACTTAATATAATCAGAATTATCTGTCTGGTGTTCAATTAAGAGTTCAAGATCTTCTTTGGATATAAATTTATTCCATCTCCACAGGTCTGAGAGGTAAACTGTACTATGTTCCTCTAATTTGCTTACAATATCACTCTTTATATCTAGATCATGAACCCATTTAGATCTTATTTTGGTATGTGGTATAAGGTTGTGGGTCAAGCCCTAATTTCTTCCACACTAGTTTCCAATTTTCCCAGCAGTTTTTGTCGAATAGTGAGTACGTATCCCAAAAGCTGGGGTCTTTGGGTTTATCAAACACTAAATTGCTAAAGTTATTGCCTAGATTGTGCTGATGTCCTATCCTATGCCACTGATCGACTACTCTATTTCTCAGCCAGTATCAAACGGCTTTGATGACCGCTGCTTTATAATATAGTTTTAGATCTAGTACAGCAAGGCCACCTACATCTGCCTTTTTTTTTGTTAATTCCTTTGAAATTCTTGTCCTTTTATTCTTCCAAATGAACTTTGCTGTAATTTTTTCTAGATCTGTAAAATAATTTCTTGGGAGTTTGATTGGTATGGCACCAGACAGTAGATTAGTTTGGGTAGTATTGTCATTTTTATTTATGTTAACTCTGCCTACCCATGAGCACTTAATGTTTTTCCAGTTGATTAGGTCTGATTTTATTTGTGTGGAAAGTGTTTTGTAGTTTAGTTCATATAGTTTCTGACTTTTCCTTGGCAGATAGATTCCCAAATATTTTATACTATTGACAGTTATTTTGAATGGAATTTCTTTTTGTATCTCTTGCTGCTGAAATTTGTTGGTAATATATAAAAATGCTGATGATTTATGTGGATTTATTTTGAATCTTGCAACTTTACTAAAGTTGTGAATTGTTTCTAGTAGTTATTTAGTTGAGTCTCTAGGGTTCTCTAAGTATACCATCATGTCATCTGCAAAGAGTGATAATTTGGCTTCTTCATTACTTACTCTAATTCCTTTTATCTCTTTTTCTTTTCTTATTGCCAAAGCTAACATTTCTAATACAATATTAAATAGTAATGGTGACAGTGGGTAGCCTTGTTTCACTCCTGATCTTATTGGAAATGATTCTAGTTTGTCTTCATTACATACGATGCTTGTTGATGGTTTTAAGTAGATGCTACTAATCATTTTAAGGAAAAGCCCATTTATTCCTATACTCTCTAGTGTTTTTAATAGGAATGGGGGTTGGATTTTATCAAAGGCTATTTCTGCATCTATTGAGATAATCATATGGTTTTTGTTAGTTTGGTTATTAATATAATTAATTATGCTGATAGTTTTCCTAATATTGAACCAGCCCTGTATTCCTGGTATAAATCCTACTTGGTCATAGTATACTATCCTGGGGATGACTTTCTGTAATCTCATTGCTAATATCTTATTTAAAATTTTTGCATCAATATTCATTAGGGAAATTGGTCTATAGTTTTCTTTCTCTGTTTTCACCCTACCTGGTTTAGCTATCAGCACCATATCGGTCTCATAGAAGGAATTTGGCAGTATACCTTCTGTCCCTATTTTCTCAAATAGTTTGTATAGTATTGGAATTAATTGCTCTTTGAATGTTTGGTAGAATTCACATGTAAATCCATCTGGCCCTGGAGATTTTTTCTTAGGGAGTTGGTTAATAGCTTATTCTATTTCTTTTTCTAATAGGGGGCTATTTAAATAATTTATTTCCTCTTCTGGTAACCTGGGCAATCTATATTTTTTGTAGATATTCCTTCTCTCTCTCTCTCTCTCTCTCTCTCTTTTTTTTTTTTTTTTTTTGCTGAGGCAATTGGGCTTAAGTGACTTGCCCAGGGTCACACAGCTGTTACGTGTCTGAGACCAAATTTGAACTCAGGTCCTCCTGACTTCAGGACTGGTGCTCTATCCACTGCGCCACCTAGCTGCCCCTGTAGATATTCCTCCATTTAATGTACATTATCAAATTTACTGGCATAAAGTTGGGCAAAGTAACTCCTAATTATTACTCTAATTTCCTCTTCATTGGAGGAAAGTTCTCCCTTATCATTCTTGAGACTAACAATTTGATTTTCCTCTTTCCTTTTTCTTATCAAATTAACTAAAGGCTTATCTATTTTGTTGATTTTTTCATAAAAGCAACTCTTAGTTTTATTTAACTCAATAGTTTTCTTATTTTCAATTTTATTAATTTCCCCTTTTATTTTTAGAATTTCCAATTTAGTAGTTAATTGAGGGTTTTTATTTTTTTCTGTTTTCTATTTTTTTAATAGTAAGCCCAATTCATTGATCTTCTCTTTCTCTATTTTATGCAAGTAAGCATCTAGAGATATACAATTACCCCTTATAACCACTTTGGCCGTATCCCACACATTTTGGTATGTTGTCTACTTATTGTCATTCTCCTGGATGAAATTATTGATCGTGTCTATGATTTGCTCTTTTACCCATTCATTCTTTAGGATTAGATTATTTAATTTCCAGTTAACTTTTGGTCTATATTCTCCTGGCCTTATATTGCATGTGATTTTTATTGCATCATGATCTGAAAAAGATGCATTTACTATTTCTGCCTTTCTGCATTTGATTTTGAGGTTTTATGCCCCAATACATGGTCAATTTTTGTATAGGTTGCATGGACTGCTGAGAAAACAGTAAACTCCCTACTGTCTCCATTCAATTTTCTCCATAGATCTATCATACCTAACTTTTCTAACAATTGGTTTACCTCCCTAGTTTCTTTCTTGTTTATTTTGTGTTTTGATTTATCTAATTCTGAGAGAGCAAGGCTGAAATCCCCCACTAGTATAGTTTGGCTGTCTATTTCTTCATGCATCTCTCTTAATTTCTCTCCTAGGAATTTGGATGGTATTGCACTTGGTGCATATATATTTAGTATTAATATTGCTACATTATCTATGGTACCCTTTAATAAAATATAGTTTCCTTCCTTATCTCTTTTGATTAGATCTATCTTGGCTTTTACTTGATCTGAGATAAGGATTGCTGGCCCTGCTTTTTTTGTTCACCTGAACCATAATAAGTTCGGCTCCAGCCTTTTACCTTCATCCTATATGTGTCACTATGTTTTAGATGTGTTTCTTGTAGACAACATATTGTGGGATTCTGGTTTTTAATCTCATCTAATACCCGCTTCTGCTTTATGGGAGAGTTCATCCCATTCACACTTACAATTAGAATAACTAATTCTTTATTTCCTTCCATCTTATTTACCCAAGTTATGTTTTTCCCTTTCCTTTCCCCTTTCTCCCTTCCCCCCTCCTCAGTACTTTGCTTTTGATGACCCCGTCCCCCAAAGAATCCACCACCATTTAGATCCCCTCCTCCTTTTCTTTCATTCTTCTATTTTCCCTTCTATTAGTTTATCCCTTTCTTTTCCTCCTTTCCCTCCCACTTCCCTATAGCGATGGACTAGTTTCTCTGTGAAACCAAAAGTGTCTGATATATACTTTTACAACTCAAACTGATGAGAGTAAGATTTACATAATGCTCATCTCCCTCACCTCTTTCTCTCAATTATATTAGGTTTTCTTTGCCTCTTCATGAGCTTTTACCTTATTTTTACCTCCTTTTTTAAAAATCTTATTTTACCACCTTTTTCCTCTATCCCCCAGTATATCCTTTCCCCCTCTGGTTTTCTTTTTCATATTATCAAAGTAATATCTAGTTAATTATACCCCCAAACTTTAAGTATCCCCCTAGTAAAAATAAAGTTCTCAAGAGTCCTTTCCTTTTTACCTTTTTGTGCTTCTCTTGAGTTCTGTGTTTGGAGGTCGAATTTTTTGTTCAGATCTGGTCTTTTTATTAGAAATAGGTGAAATTCACCTATATCATTGAATGACCATCTTCTTCCCTGGAAGATAATGCTCATTCTAGCTGGATAGGTTATTTTTGGCTGTAATTCAAGTTCCTTTGCCTTTCGGAATATCTGGTTCCAGGCCCTTCTTTCCTTCAATGTGGAGGCTGACAGATCGTGTGTGATTCTAATTATAGATCCTCGGTATTTGAATTGATTCTTTCTAGCTACCAGCAAAATGTTTTCCTTGGTGCAATAGTCCTGACATTTAGCCAAGATATTCCTTGGGGTCTTAATTTTGAGTCTCTTTCAGGAGGTGATTGGAGAATTCTTTCTTTTTTTATTAAAGCTTTTTATTTGTATAACTTATGTATGGGTAGTTCCCCAGCATTGATCTTTACAAAGCTTTCCATTACAAATTTTACCCCCAGTCCCCTCCCCTCCCCTAGATAGCAGGAAGTTGACTACATGTTAATAATGTTGAAATGCTTGAGAAGTTATGAAAAAAAATCCTATCTACAAGAAAAAAAAGAAAATTAGAGAAAAGCAACATAATGCAACCAAATGTCAATAGAGATCATGAAAATGTTACGTTGTGGTCCACATTTCATGTCCCTCTTTCTGGGTGTATATGGTTTTCTTCAGTGAACAATTGGAACTGGTTTGAGATAATTCTTTGTTGCAGAGAGCCATGTCAATCAGAATTGATCATCATGTCATACTGATGGTGCTGTGTATGACGATCTCCTGGTCTGCTCATTTCACTCAGCATCAGTTCATGCAAGTCCCTCAAGGCCTCTCTGAAATCATCCTGCTGGTCGTTTCTTACAGAGCAATAATATTCCATAACATTCATATACCATAATTTAATCAGCCACTCTCCAATTGATGGGCATCCATTCAGTTTCCAGTTTCTAGCCACTACAAAAAGGGCTGCCACAAACATTCTTGCACATGTGGGGCCCTTTCCTTCCTTTAAGATCTCTTTGGGATATAGGCCCAGTAGAAGAACTGCTGGGTCAAAGGGTATGCACAGTTTGACAACTTTTTGAGCATAGCTCCAAATTGCTCTCCAGAATGGTTGGATCCGTTCACACTTCCACCAACAATGTATTAGTGTCCCAGTTTTCCCACATCCACTCCAACATTCCTCGTTATCTTTTCCTGTCATTTTAGCCAATCTGACAGGTGTGTAGTGGTACCTCAGAGTTGTCTTAATTTGCATTTCTCTGATCAATAGTGATTTGGAGCAACTTTTCATATGACTAGAGATGGTTTTAATTTCATCATCTGAAAATTGTCTGTTCATATCCCTTGACCACTTATCTATTGAAGAGTGGCTTGAATTCTTATATATATGAGACATTTCTCTCTATATTTTAGAAATGAGGCCTTTATCAGAATCATTAAATGTAAAGACGATTTCCCAATTTGATGCTTCCCTCCTAATCTTGTCTGCATTAGTTTTATTTGTACAGAAACTTTTTAACTTAATATAATCAAAATTATCCATCTGGTGTTCAATTAGGAGTTCCAGGTCTTCTTTGGACATAAATTTATTCCATCTCCACAGGTCTGAAAGATAAACTATATTACGTTCCTCTAACTTGCTTACAAAGTCCCTCTTTATATCTAGATCATGAACCCATTTAGATCTTATCTTGGTATGTGGTGTTAGGTATGGGTCAAGCCCTAATTTCTTCCACACTAGTTTCCAATTTTCCCAGCAGTTTTTGTCGAATGATGAGTACTTATCCCAAAAGCTGGGGTCTTTGGATTTATCAAACAGTAAATTGCTATAGTTATTGCTTAGTTTGTCCTGTGATCCTATCCTAGGCCACTGATCGACTACTCTATTTCTTAGCCAGTACCAAATGGTTTTGATGATTGCTGCTTTATAATATAGTTTTAGATCTGATACAGCAAGGCCACCTTTATCAGCCTTTTTGTCATTAATCCCCTTGAAATCCTTGACCTTTTGTTCTTCCAAATGAACTTTGCTACTATTTTTTCTAGATCTGTAAAATAATTTCTTGGGAGTTTGATTGGTATGGCACTAAATAAGTAGATTCGTTTGGGTAGTATTGGCAGTTTTACTATGTTCGCTCTGCCTACCCATGAGCACTTAATATTTATCCAATTGATTAGGTCTGATTTTATTTGTGTGGAAAGTGTTTTGTAATTTAGTTCGTATAGTTTCTGACTTTTCCTTGGCAGATAGATTCCCAAATATTTTGTCCTATCATCTGCTATTTGGAATGGAATTTCTTTTTGTATCTCTTGCTGCTGAACTTTGTTGGTAATATGTAAAAATGCTGATGATTTATGTGGATTTATTTTGAATCCTGCCCCTTTGCTCAAATTGTGAATTATTTCTAGTAGGTTTTTAGTTGAGTCTCTAGGGTTCTGTATGTATACCATCATGTCATCTGCAAAGAGTGATAATTTGGTTTCTTCATTACCTACTCTGATTCCTATTATCTCTTTTTCTTCTCTTATTGCTAAAGCTAACATTTATAATACAATATTAAATAGTAATGGTGACAGTGGGCCACCTTGTTTCCCTCCTGATCTTATTGGGAATGGTTTTAGTTTGCCTCCATTACATATGATGCTTGCTGATGGTTTTAAATAGATGCTACTGATCATTTTAAGGAAAAGCCCATTTATTCCTATACTCTATAATGTTTTTAATAGGAATGGGTGTTGGATTTTATCAAATGCTTTTTCTGCATCTATTGAGATAATCATATGGTTTTTGTTAATTTGGTTATTAATATAATTAATTATGCTGATAGTTTTCCTAATATTGAACCAGCCCTGCATCCCTGGCATAAATCCTACTTGGTCATAGTGTACTATCCTGGGGATGACTTTCTGTAATCTCATTGCTAATATCTTATTTAAAATTTTTGCATCAATATTCATTAGGGAAATTGGTCTATAGTTTTCTTTCTCTGTTTTCACCCTACCTGGTTTAGCTATCAGCACCACATTGGTCTCATAGAAGGATTCTGGCAGTATACCTTCTGTCCCTATTTTCTCAAATAGTTTGTATAGTATTGGAATTAATTGTTCTTTGAATGTTTGGTAGAATTCACATGTAAATCCATCTGGCCCCGGAGATTTTTTCTTAGGGAGTTGGTTAATAGCTTGTTCTATTTCTTTTTCTTATATGGGGCTATTTACATAATTTATATCCTCTTCTGTTAATCTGGGCAATCTATATTTTTGTAAATATTCCTCCATTTCATTTAGATTATCAAACTTACTGGCACAAAGTTGGGCAAAGTAACTCCTAATTATTGCTCTAATTTCCTCTTCATTTTAGGAAAGTTCTCCCTTATCATTCTTGAGACTAACAATTTGATTTTCCTCTTTCCTTTTTCTTATGAAATTAACTAAAGGCTTATCTATTTTGTTGATTTTTTCATAGAACCAACTCTTAGTTTTATTTATTAATTCAATAGTTTTCTTATTTTCAATTTTATTAATTTCTCCTTTTATTTTTAGAATTTCCAATTTGGTATTTAATTGAGGGTTTTTAATTTGTTCTTTTTCTTGTTTTTTAAATAATAAACCCAATTCGTTGATCTTTTCTTTCTCTATTGTATGCAAGTAAGCATCTAGAGATATAAAATTACCCCTTATAACTACTGTGGCCATATCCTACAAATTTTATTATGTTGTCTCCTTATTGTCATTCTCCTGGATGATATTATTGATTGTGTCTATGATTTGCTCTTTCTCCCATTCATTCTTCAGGATTAGATTATTTAATTTCCAATTAACTTTTGGCCTATTTTCTCCTGGCCTTATATTGCATGTGATTTTTATTTCATCATTATCTGAAAAGGATGTATTTACTATTTCTGCCTTTCTGCATTTGATTTTGAGGTTTTTATGCCCTAACACATGGTCAATTTTTGTATAGGTTGCATGGACTGCTAAGAAAAAAGTAAACTCCCTACTGTCTCCATTCAATTTTCTCCATAGATCTATCATACCTAACTTTTCTAACAATTGCTTTACCTCCCTAGTTTCTTTCTTGTTTATTTTCTGGTTTGATTTATCTAATTCTGAGAGAGCAAGGTTGAGATCCCCTACTAGTATAGTTGGGTGTCTATTTCTTCTTGCATCTCTCTTAATTTCTCCCCTAGGAATCAGGATGCTATTGCACTTGGTGTGTATATATTTAGTATTGATATTGCTACATTATGTATGGTACCCTTTAATAAAATATAATTTCCTTCCTTATCTCTTTTGATTAGATCTATCTTGGATTTTACTTGATCTGAGATAAGGATTGCTACCCCTGCTTTTTTTTGTTCACCTGAAGCATAATATTTTCTGCTCCAGCCTTTTACCTTCATCCTATATGTGTCACTATGTTTTAGGTGTGTTTCTTTTAGACAACATATTGTGGGATTCTGGTTTTTAATCCAGTCTGCTATCTGGTTCCGCTTTATGGGAGAGTTCATCCCATTCACATTCACAGTAAGAATAACTAATTCTTTATTTCCTGCCATCTTAGTTACCCAAGTTATGTTTTCCCCTTTCCTTTCCCCTTTCTCCCTTCGCCCCTCCTAAGTACTTTGCTTTTGATGACCCCCTCCCCCAAACAATTCTCCACAATTTAGATCCCCTCCCCCGTTTTTACTCCTTTCCCCTGATTCTTCTATTTTCCCTTCTATTAGTTTGGCCCTTACTTTTCCTCCTTTCCTTCCCACTTCCCTCTAGCAACAGACAAGTTTCTATGTGAAATCGAATGTCTGATATACACTTTTAGAGCCCAACCTGATGATGAGAGTAAGATTTACACAATGCTCAACTCCCTCCCCTCTTTCTCTCAATTATATTAGGTTTTCTTTGTCTCTTCAAGTGATTTTACCTTGTTTTTACCTCCTTTTTTTTTTAGATCTCATTTTACCACTTTTTCCCTCTTTTCCCCAGTATGACAACCTTTTCCCCTCTAGTTCTCTTTTTCATATTATCAAAGTAACATCTAGTTAATTATACCCCCAAACTTCAAGTAACCCCCTAGTAAAAATAAAGTTCTCAAGAGTCCTTTCCTTTTTACCTTTTTATGCATCTCTTGAGTTCTGTTTTTGGGTGTCGAATTTTTTGTTCAGATTTGGTCTTTTCATTAGAAATAGGTGAAATTCACCTCTATCATTGAATGACCATCTTCTTCCCTGGAGGATAATGCTCATTCTAGCTGGGTAGGTTATTCTTGGCTGTAATCCAAGTTCCTTTGCCTTTCGGAATATCTGGTTCCAGGCCCTTCGATCCTTCAATGTGGAGGCTGACAAATTGTGTTGGATTCTAATTATTGAGTCTCGGTATTTGAATTGTTTCTTTCTAGCTGCTAGCAGATTCTTTTCCTTGGTGCAGTAGTCCTGACATTTAGCCACAATGTTCTTTGGGGTTTTAATTTTGGGGTCTCTTTTAGGAGGTGATCGGTGAATTCTTTCAAAGGTGATTTTGCCCTTTGATTCTACAATCTCAGGGCAGTTTTCTTTCAGGATTTCCTGGAAGATAGTGTTTAGATTCTTTTTTTCATCATGGCTTTCAGGAAGTCCAATAATCCTTAGATTGTCTCTCCTAGATCTATTTTCCAAGTCAGTTGTTTTTCCTAGGAGATACTTCATATTTTCTTCTAATTTTTCAGGTTTTTTTTTGTTTTTGTTTGACTGATTCTTTAAGTCTTATTGAGTCATTCACTTGCATTTGTTCAGTTCTTATTTTTAAAGTCTCGTTTTCTCTTAACTTTTTAAGCTCCTTTTGTAACTGGCCAATGGAATTTTTTTGTTCATTGCACTCTTTTTCCACTTCACTAATTTTATTTTTCAATAAATTGGTGTCTTTTTCATATCTCTTTTGCAGGGCATCATATCCTTCTTGCACTGATTTCAATTTATTTTCCCATTCATCCTCCAGCTCTCTTATAAGGTTCTTTATGCAATCTTCCAGAAAGGCCTTTTGAAAAGGGAACCAGTGATGGTCCTTAATAACTTCCTTTGGAATTTTTTCTAAAGGAACCTCAGCATCTGGGGTCATCACTTCTTTCTCTTGATAAAAGATGTCTATGGTGAGAGCTCTCTTTTGCTTCTTCATTTTTTTTTAAGACAGTGTGGATGTCTCTTTAAGGCTTGGAAAAAATCTTTGCCCTGGGGCAATTCGGCAAATTAATTTAAGGTGCTGAGCCGGTGGGGGCTAGGACTAAATCGGGATTACTCCTTAAACAAGGCAAGTCTGTCAGAACACCTGTCCCCAATGAGGGCAGAGTGTCCCGAGTGCCTCAAATAAACTCCAGGTGTTTGGAATTTGGAGTTTGGAGTTTGGAGCTTCTTCTATGAATAGCTGAGCTGAGCTGAGTCCCACCCTCACTTCCAGCCTACACAGGAGTCCTCTGTTTATCCCTCTGCCGGAGTTAAACAAACCTGATGTGAAGTTCTTCGGAGATATCAGCAAGCAGTGTCTGAATGTTTCTGGATTCGTTGACTTGAAGATCAGTTTAGAGACTTATTTTATTGTTGATTTGAGAGAAGATTGGAGGAGGACACAGAGAGTCACGTTTTCACTCTGCCATTTTGGCTCCATAGTGCTAAACTTTCATTGAACCTGAGGACATCTAGTCCATCATTTTCATTCTACAATTGAAGAAACTGAGACCCAAAGAGGATAAGGGTTTTGACCAAGTCCTTACATGTAGCATTTATCAGAGGTGGAATTTGAATCCATATCTTCCACCTCCAAGTCAGTGATTTTTTCACTGTACTATACTTTTTCACTCTTGTAGTTCCTATTTACAGGGCACACTAAGATCTTGTCCTCTTTAAGAATATATTATTAGCAACCTCTTTTATCTTATCAAATATGTTATCATCTAGAACTGTATTTCAAAAAGTTGTTCCACTTTTTAATTAGTGAAAAAAATAAAAATGAAATCTAGATTATATGTACAGATTTCATTTCAAAATAAAATAGCATTTTCTCAGCTAAATTGTTTTGAAATATTGAAGTCAATTTTTTGCCAACATAATTTCAAGAATGCATGATTCCCAGATTTTCCGTTTCAGAGATCTGAAAAAAAACCTCTTGCTTGAGAGTTATTCATATAATGCTACATGAATGATTTGCATATTATTAGAACATAAATGTAGAGTTCTTTGGGTACATGTGAAATTTGACTGTAGTTCGAAGAAAAAGTATAGGACCAAATGAAAACTGAAATTACCGTAGAGAAAGAGAGCATGAGAAAGGCTAAAGGTATGATAATCTTATTTATTAATGCCAATAAACAGAGAAGGGATGTGCTAGTCTGAATTCTATGTCTATAGAATTGGTCTAGAAATCATTGTTATCTGAATGGAATTGAAAGATGAAATTAACCAACCATGATCTCATTTTCCTCAAATGATAAATGAGTATGAAGGACTAGATTGTTCATTTCAGTCAAAAAATTAAAGAGACCGAGAAGGTATTATGAAATTCTATTTTTTTAATTTTATTTTTTAATTTATTGATTAATACATTTTATTTGCAAAACATATGTATGGGTAATTCCTAAACATTAACCCTTAAAAAGCTTTCTGTTACAAATTTTTCCCCCCTACTCCCCACTCCTCCCCTAGATGGCAGGATATCCACTACATGTATTATGAAATTCTAAAGGAATAATAATGTGACATTGCCATATACAACTATGCCCCATTCCTGTTCACCAACATCCATTTTTTTAACTAGAAAGGCAAATTGTTCTTACCATCCTTTATATTCTTATATTAAAGGCTTTGTAAACAAAGTTTTATGGATAATATCTGTATCTTATATCCAATAATAATCCTTAGTATTTCCCTTTCTCATTCCCAGAAAGCCATCCCATACCCAAAATTATATTTTTGAGAGATCAATATAATGAAAATATCTGGAAATGTTTGCAATGTATAGCACCTGTGTACGTTCTACCTGCACAAAGGAATGGGTTTAGGATGTCTTCTCATTTCTTGTCATTATACTCCTTATTGAACTTTAAAATTTTATTTATAATTTTGTTACATTCACTTTTAACTTTTTCACATGTAGCTCTGTCCATTTACATTATTGTGGTTGCTGTGTATATAATTTTCTTGACTTTGCTTACCTTCCATTCTTTGTTGTATTCATTTCTTATAATACAACAATATTCACTCACATTCATGTGACACAGTTTGTTTAGCCATTCCCTAGTTGATACTCATATATTTTGTGGGGTTTTTTTTATACTAACACAAAATATATTGCTATAAATATTTTTCTGTATATGGACACTTTCTTCTTCTTGATGGTTTCCTGAGGTTATAAATGAGCCTCTAGTTTAAAACATATGGAAATTTTAACCATTTTGTTTTCATAATTAAAAGTTTCTTTTCAGTTTCACAATTCTACCAACAATATATTAGTGTGCCTATCTTTCCACAACCACTCCAACTTTGACTATTTTCCCCCAATTTCATGAATCCTCCAACAACTTTTACGTTTATTTTAAGTTTTGAATTTGGAATTCTATACCTCTTTTCCTCTCCCTGAGTTGGTAAGTAATTTGATATAGATTATACATGTTCAAACATATAAAACATTTCCATATCAGTAATTTTATAAAAGAAAATGAGAGATAGAAGCGACAAAGACAAACAAAGAGAACAAGACAAATGCAGACACAGGGACAGAGAAAACCTCACACACAAAGAGTATAAAAACATGCATTAGTTTATATTCAGACATCACTTATTTCTTTGGAGGTAGAGAGCATTTTTCATTATTTTGAGGCATTATCTTAGGTCTTTGTAGTGCTGGGAATATCTAAGTCATTTACAATCTTGATTGTACTTTGTTGTTACTGTATACAATATTCGACTGCTCTCTTGTTTTTGCGTTTTTCTGAAATCATCCTGCTTGTAATTTCTCATAGTAAAAGAATATTCCATTACAATCACACACTACAACTTGTTTAGCCATTCCCCAATTGATGAGTATCTCCTTGGTTTCCAATTCTTAGCCCCACAAAAAGAGCCGCTATAAATATTTTTGTACAAATAGGCTCTTTTCCCTTTTTGAAAAAATTCTCTTGAGAATATAGAACTAGCTATTGCTGGATCAAAATGTATGTTTAGTTTTATAGCTATTTGGGCATAGGTCCAAATTGCTTTTCAGAGTGGTTTCTATAGTTCACAACTCCTCTAACAATGCATTAGTGTGCCAGTTTTCTCACATATCTCCAGAAATGATCATTTTCCTTTTTTTTGCCATATTAACCAAATATCTGTGATGTTGGTACCTCAGATCCATCATTGAATTTTGCCTTTGATTGACCTTTGCAAGTTTTCAAGATGTGAGACAAAACCTTAGTGTTTTTTTGTTTGTTTGTTTTTGTTTGTTTGTTTTAGTATTTGGAGCATTCTTTTCATGATTGTGAATATTTTGTAATTCTTTTGAGAATTATTTGTTCATATATTTTGACTATTAAGAAATGGCTATTATATGTAATATATTACATTTATGTACTTACATATAAATACATGTAATATAGTTATATAAACATAATTATATATATATGAGATATTTTATTTCTACATATTATGTAATTGTACCTCCACACATATTATTGAAATACCTTGGATACCAAATGATTGTTAGATAATTTTTTTCCAAAAAACTTTTCTGCAATTGGACATTTTAATCTTAGGTACATTGATTCTTTTAAGTGCAGCAACTTTTCAATTTTATGTTATCAAAGTTATCTGTTTTATCTTTATAATTTCTTTTTTGATGAAGAATACATTTCATATTCACGACTGTGAGACTATGAGAATCTTTTCTTCCAATTTTGCTAGTATGATTTTAAATATTAAGACCTTGTATTAATTTAGAAGGTATCATGAAATATGGACTATTGTGCTGTTCTAAGTCTAATATCCGTCAAACTTTTCAAGTTTTTCAAGCAATTTTTTTTAACTAAATAAGGACATTTTCTTAGGCAGTTTATTTTTCCTACTTAATCAAGTGTCTGGTTATTGAATTCTATTGTTTCTGATTAGTCTGTTCCATTGGTGAGCTCTCTATTTTAAAATTAATAATAGATGGCTTTGATTACTGTTGTTTTGTAATATAGCTTGAGATATGAAAGGGATATTTTCCTTTTTTTCTAGTTCTTTTGATCATTTCCCTTGATTTTCTAGAGCTATTGTTTGTCTAGATTTTTTTTATTATTATTTTATCAACCTCTATAAAGTATCCTCTTGGTAATTTGATTGGAATAACCTTAAAAATATAAATTAGCTTCTATATGATTGTCATTTTTATTATATTTGTCTGCCTTAGTCATGAACACTAAATATTCTTCCAGTTATTTAACTTATTTATTTAAATTCGATTGTATTTTTTCATTTCCAAATCATTCTATGCTCCACCCCATTCCTACCCATCAAGAAGTAAGAAATACAAAAATTTGTCATAAAAACATGCTTCAGTCTGCATTGTAAGGCCATCAGTTCTGTTTCTGAAAGTTGATATTTTTAGTCATGAATCCTTTACAATTATGATAGGTCATTGTGTTGGCAGATTTCCTAAGTATTTCATATATGTTATCCTTACAATACTGCTGTTAGTTTGTAAATTTTTCTCCTAGTTTTGCTTATTTCTCTTTGCATCAGTTTATGTCTTCCCAGATTTTTTCTAAAATCATCCCTGTCATCTTTTCTTACAGATCAAGAATATTACATCACATTAATATATCATATTTTGTTCAGCTATTCCCCCATTTATAGGTTTCTCCTCAGCTTCTAATACTTTACAAACACAAAAAGATGTCATAAATATTTTTGTACACATGGATCATTTTTATTTTTTTCTTTAAATACTTTGTAATAGACTCTATGAAAGTATTTTGTGTACTTTGTTAGGTCAACCTCTAGAAACTGTGTGCATTTTAAAGTTATTTGGAATAGGAATTTACTTTATATGGTAGTTTTCTTATTATTTTGTAGGAAAATTGTTGATGTTTAAGGAATTATTTAATTGACTGAAATAATGCTGAAGTTATTAGTTGTCTGAATTAGTATCTTTTGCTAACTAAGATTGTCTTGATATGTAATTATATAACTAGCAAATGGGGATCTCATCTTTTTTTGCATTTAATTTCTTTCTCTTGTCCTATTACTATTCCTAATATTTCCAAAATTATATCAAAATAGTGGGAAGATTGAACATTTTTGCTTAACTCTTGTTTTTATTTTAGAAGATTCTAAGATGTCCTCCCTGCATATGATGATTCCTTTTATTTTAAATAATTTAAAAACTTATATTGAGAAAATTACTTCAGTGCCTATATTTTACAGAGTTTTTAGCACAAACGGATACTTTTTCAAGGTATTTTTTTTCTACATCAATTAAGATGATCCTATGGTTTTGTGTGCTTTGATTTTTAATATAATGATATAATATGACTGAATATGCTGATTGTTTTCCTAATGTTGAACTCTTCTTGCTTTCTTGGTATAAATCCCACTTGGTCATTTCATTTCTTGGATATATCATCATGGTTTATTCTTCAGGACTTTAAAATGTTAAAATCAAAATTTCTTAATAATATCAGTCTATTGGCCAAGAGTTTTCTCTTTCCCAGCTTTAGGTATTAGAATGATACTTGTTTTTAATAAATATTTCTGATAGTGTGCATTACTTCTCAATTTTTGAGACCAATTTGTAAAGTATGAACAATGAAAAAAATTGATAGAATTTTTTATAGTGAATTTTACCAGGACAAAGTAATTTCTTTTAATTTTTTTCTTTTGGCAATTCCTTTATAGCTAAATTGATTTCCTTTTCAGAGATTAAATTACTTAAGATCTCTATTTGCTCTACTGATAGTTCAGGTATTTTATATTTTAGATAATATTCCTGTATTTTTCTTATTCTTAATTTTGTTATAATACAACATATGTTCTGATTGATTTTATTTTTCCTGCTTTTGTTGTGATTTCATCTTGTTGATCAGTTAATGTGAACTCTTCTTTTAGTCTCTTTAGCTAAAAGTTTATCAATTTTATTATTAATTTCAAAGAAATAGTTTTTACTATTTTTTTCATTCCTAAAGGTTTTTTTGTTTTGTTTTTTTGTTTTTGGTCTTACACTTTGTTTACTTCCCTTCTAATTTTAATATCTCTGATTTTATGTTTATTTTAGGTTCATTTTTTGTTGGTTACATTTTCAATTAATTAATTCTCTCTTTTTCTATTTTTTTTAACATATGATTGTAGGGATATAATTTTTTCTCTGAGGATTGCTTTAACTTCATTCCAGAAATTTTGGTATGTTGTTTAATCATTATAATTTTCTTTTACATAGATATTAATTATTTTTATAATATGACATTGCTAAGTCTCCATTTGAGTCTGTATCTTTCTTTATGCTCCCTAAATCAATTACTACTCTTATTGTTTTATAGTCTATAAAGGGTATATTAATTATTTTTGCCTTTTTAAGTTGGTCTGCAATTTCTGTGTTCTACAACATAATCAATTTTTGTAAATCTATCATGTTAGATAGACATGCAAATTTTTATTTTGATTTCCCATTTTAAAGACACCATAAATCTTTAACTCTAGTTTCTTCAATAATTTATTCATATCCATTGTTTTCAATTTGTTTAATTTTTTGTAAGATTTATCTAAAACTAAGAAAGAAAAGAGCATTTCCTATACCTATTGTGCAACTCCCTAAATCTTCTTGTAGTTTAATAAAATGCCTCCTTTCTGTATTTGAGTGGTGGGCATGTGGAGCCTACAAATTTGTTAATAATATCAAATTATTCTCTTTAGTTCCCTTTGGAATAATTTAGATTCTTTGTTTATCTATTTTTATTTCCTGTATGTTTGTTTTTGTTTTGTCAGATAGCATGATTACAACTCCTATTTCTTCTGAATGAACTTGATGCATAATAAATTATTATCATTCAACCAGTTTTCTTTTTTTGTTTATTTTTTTATTTACTTTTAAAATGTTTTTTTCTAGTAAATAACAGATTGTGGTATTTTGTTGTCTTATACAGAATGTCACTTTTTCATTTTATTGGATTGTTTAATCTATCCACATTTAAAGTTATGAGAATTGTTTATAATTTTCTCTGTCTCTAGTATTTTTTCCAAGTTATGATTTTTCTTCTGTTGTAAATACAGTACTATGTTCCCTGAGTTGCTTTACTTTATTCTTATTCAAGGTGGCCCTATTTCTATGGGGTCTCTTCTTTTAAATCTTTGTTCTCTCTTCTCATTTATTCCTCCCGTCTTTTGAAATTTGTTTTTTGAATCCTTTTTTTTCCTGATTTTATCCCGTTATTTAATTTCCCCCATCTTTTCTCCCTTTTTTAGTTAAATAAATTTCAGCTTCCTCGTCTTACCTTCAATTAATCCTGTTCTTTAGATTTTATTTCATTCTTGCATTCTTTTCCCCTAAAGCTCTCTCACCTCATTATCAATCATCTCTTTCTGTACTCTAAACTTTCATTCCTTAATTCATGACTCTTCTTTATTATTGTCTGAATTCTATCTTTTCTCTATACTTCTCATGCAAATAAAACTTGCAAAGTGTTTATTCTAGACTCTCCTTTATGCCACTGTCTTTTAGAAATTGTCTTTTAGATACCCCTATTTTGTTGTGTCTCATTTCTGGAACAATGCCAATTGAGAAAGTGTTCTCTCTGGTCCACTGAAAGTGTTCTTTTCCCACCATATCTCTGATTATGCACCTCACCACTGGTTACCATTTTCCACATCTTTCTCAAAATCTTCTCTCCATGTGCATGCCCACCTTCTTCTTCAAGAGGAAGAAGTTTCTCCTAGGTGTTCCAATTTTCCCTCTCAAAGTAGAAATAGTAGACTTTTCAAAGCACCAAATCCTTCAGGCCACATCTAATGTCTTCATGTTCCTTCACAGACCATCTCTCTTGCCCCAAAGGAATCATTCATCAATGAAAATACCTCCCACTACCAAAGCAAGGCTAGCTGCATCTCCTTCCACATTCAGTCCTTCCTCTATCCCTTCTCACCTACTCATCCCTACTTTCCTAAAAGTTTTCTACTACTGGAGCAAAGAAGTCTTTATTGCTAGTTCTCAGTTTGACCTGGGAACTACACACATTCCCTTCTTTCCCCATTTCCTCCTGCCCCTTTCATGTATTGTCTCATGTGGTAATGTCCCTCCACCAAAAACAAACAAAAAAACAAAAAAAACAAAAACAAAAACAAAAACAAAAAACCACTCACACATTAATTCTCTTGTAGTCAGGGCACTATACAAGATGCTTCTAGTCTGCCTCTATACTGTGATCTTCACCAGAATTCCTCCTTATCTTCCATTTAAAAAAAAATGCATCCCTTCCTAATTTCAGGGAAAGAAAAATTTCAAATGGGGGAAATATGTTGGGAGTTTGTCTGCATATGTCCAGTTTCCTAAAATGCATACCTCTAGATCTACTAATATATGGTGAGTGGAGTAGCCTCTTAGGTCACCTGCATCTTCTTTCTTCCAGTTTCATTAATGTCAAAACTAACATGATTGGTCCTTTCTCTAAAAGTATGCTACTTATTAATCATTGGTCAAAAGTGGATCTTAGTATCTTAAGGCTTCTTTTTCAACACTTTGCCATTACTACTGTAGAAAGAAAAGGGGCTGTAAATGACTGAGGCCCATTTTGTATTTTTCTACATTTTAATTTTGTTATTCTGTGAGTAGAGTAGCAAAACTTGTGGTGATAAAACTCAAAATTTAGGCCAGTCCTTAAAGTCAGACACACTTTGTTGCTGGAAGCAGTCTTGAAACTATTCCTGAATTATAGAACCTTTCAGATTTTGTGCTATGCCAGATTTGCTTTCCAGATCCCATAATATGCATTTTTTGATAATTTGATTTTAGTAATTTTTTTAGAATCTTTGTCCCAAATTCAGAACCATTCTCTGTGAACTCTGAGGAATTTTCTTTGTTTCCCTAGGGCCATATAATAGATTTTCTTTTTTTTTTTTGTTAAAGCTTTTTATTTGTATAACATATGTATGGGTAGTTCCCCAACATTGATCTTTACAAAGCTTTCCATTACAAATTTTACCCCCAGTCCCCTCCCCTCCCCTAGATGGCAGGAAGTCCACTACATGCTAATAATGTTGAAATGCTTGAGAAGTTATGCAAGAAAAATCCTATCTACAAGAAAAAAAAAAGAATCAGAGAAAGGCAACACAATGCAAACAAATGTCAGTAGAGATCATGAAAATGTTATGTTGTAGTCCATATTTCATTTCCCTCTCTCTGGGTGTATATGGTTTTCTTCAGTGAACAACTGGAACTGGTTTGAGACAATTCTTTGTTGCAGAGAGCCATGTCCATCAGAATTGATCATCATGTAATATTGTTGTTGCTGTGTATGATGATCTCCTGGTTCTGCTCGTTTCACTCAGCATCAGTTCATACAAGTCTCTCCAGGCCTCTCTGAAATCGTCCTGCTGGTCATTTCTTACAGAGAAATAATATTCCATAACATTCATA
>JAJPUD010009120.1:29644-42065 GCA_023553655.1 Myrmecobius fasciatus | reverse complement strand
GCTCGGCCTACCCATGAGCACTTAATGTTTTTTCCAATTGACTAGGTCTGACTTTATTTGTGTGGAAAGTGTTTTGTAGTTTAGTTTGTATAGTTCCTGACTTTTCCTTGGTAGATAGATTCCCAAATATTTTATACTATAGACAGTTATTTTGAATGGAATTCCTTTTTGTATCTCTTGCTGCTGAACTTTGTTGGTAATATATAAAAATGCTGCTGATTTATGTGGATTTATTTTGTATCCTGAAACTTTGCTAACGTGAATTGTTTCTAGTAGTTTTTTAATTGAGTCTCTAGTGTTCTCTAAGTATACCAGCATGTCATCTGCAAGGAGTGATAATTTGGTTTCCTCATTACCTACTCTAATTCCTTTAATCTCTTTTTCTTCTCTTACTGCCAAAGCTAACATTTCTAACATAATATTAAATAGTAATGGTGACAGTGGGCAGCCTTGTTTCACTCCTGATCTTATTGGGAATGGTTCTAGTTTGACTCCATTACATATAATACTTGCTGATGGTTTTAAGTAGATACTTCTAATCATTTAAAGGAAAAGCCCATTTATTCCTATCCTCTCTAGTGTTTTTTAATAGGAATGGGTGTTGGATTTTATCAAATGCTTTTTCTGCATCTATGAGATAATCATATAATTTTTGTTAGTTTGGTTATTAATATAATTGATTATGCTGATAGTTTTCCTAATATTGAATCAGCCCTGCATTCCTGGTATAAATTGCACTTGGTCATAATGTATTATCCTTGGGATAACTTTCTGTAATCTCATTGCTAATATCTTATTTTAAAATTTTGCATCAATATTCTTTAGGGAAATTGGTCTATAGTTTTCCTTCTCTGTTTTCACTCTACCAACATAGTGGATTATATGGGAGAAAAAAATAATATGGAAAACTTTGAATCTCCATTTCATAATATTTTACTCTTAAAATATACATTAATCTACATATAAATATTTTATGTAGTATATGTAATAATTTAAAAATTGTTTTCTAACCTATCCAGAAAAAATAATAATAAAAAAAGAAATTCAAAAAAAATTTAAAAAGCAAAACAAAAATAAAACTGTAATCAATAGTGATTTAGAGCATATATGAGTATAACTTGTGATTTAGAGCATATAGAGAATAAATGGCTTTAATTTCATCATTTGTAATTGTCTGTTCATATTCTTTGACCATTTATCAATTGGGGAATGATAAGTATTTTTGTAAATTTGACATAGTTCTTTATATGTTTTAGAAATAAGAGCTTTATAAGAAATACTGGTGTAAAGGTTTTTTTTTTCCCAGCTTTATTCTTCCCTTTTAATCTTGTTTGTATTGGTTTTGTTTGTGCAAACCCTTTTAAATTCATTGTAATTAGAGTTGTTCATTTTGCCTTTCATAATGTTCTCTAATCCTTCTTTGGTCATAAATTCCTCCCTTCTTCAAAGATCTGATAGGGAAATTATCCCTTGTTCTCCTAATTTGTATATGACATCATTTGGTATGGTGTGTGAGATGCTGATTTTCTGACATATTATTTTCCAATTTTCCCAGAAATTTTTTTAATCAAATACTGAGCTCATATTCCAGAAGCTGGAGTTTGGGAATTTATGAACTACTAGATTGTTATAGGTTTTGGTTATTGTGTCATGTGTATCTAATGCATTCCACTAATCCATCACTATTTCTTAACCAATACCAAATGGTTTTGATAACTGCTGCTTCCTAATATAGTTTTAGGTTTGGTACTGTTAAGCCACAATTTTGTAATTTTTTTTTCATTAATTCCTTAGATATTCCTGACCTTCTTCCAGATGAATTTTGTTATTATTTTTTCTAGTTCTATAAAATAATGTTTTGGCAGTAGGAATGGCACTGAACAAGTAGACCAATTTAGATAAACTTGTTATTTTTTTAAAAATTAGTTTGGTCTAGACATGAACGATTGATATTTTTCCAATTGTTTAGATCTAATTTTATTTGTGTGAAGTGTTTTGTGATTGTGTTCATTTAGTTCTTGGGGTTGTCTTGGCAGGCAGATTCCGAAATGGTTTATTTTGTCTACAGATATTTAATTAATTAATTAATTAATTTTTATTAAAGCTTTTTATTTGCAAAACATATGTATGGGTAATTCTTCAACACTGACCCTTACAAAGCTTTCTATTACAAATATTTCCCCCCTAATTCCCACCCCTACCCTAGATGGCAGGAAATCCACTACATGTTAATTATGTTAAAATATATGACATATTGAATATATGTATACATATTTCCACACTTATTTTGTTGTGCAAGAACAATCGTATGGAAATGTTATGTTGTGGTCCACATTTCATATCTCTCTAGGTAAATATGGCTTTCTTCACTGAACAATTAGAACTGGTTTGAAACATTTCGTTGTTGAAGAGAGCCGTGTCCATCAGAAATGATCATCATATAGTATTGCTGTGGCTATGTATAATGATCTCCTGGTTCTGCTCATTTCATTCAGCATCAGTTCATGCAAGTCTCTCCAGGCTTCTCTGAAATCATCCTGCTGGCTGTTTCTTACAGAACAATAATATTCCATAACATTCATATATCATAATTTATTCAGCCATTCTCCGATTGATGGCCATCCATTCAGCCTCCAGTTTCTAGCCACTACAAAAAGGGCTGCCACAAACATTCTTGCATATGTGGATGCCTCTCCTTCCTTTAAGATCTCTTTGGGATAAAAGCCCAATAGAAACACTGTTGGATCGAAGGGTATGCACAGTTTGATAACTTTTTGAGCATAGTTCCAAATTTCTCTCCAGAATGGTTGGATGCATTCACAGTTCCACCAACAATGTATCAGTGTCCCAGTTTATTATCTTTTCCTGTCATTTTAGCCAATCTGAAAGGTGTGTAGTGGTACCTTAGAGTTGTCTTAATTTGCATTTCTCTGACCAATAGTGATTTGGAGCACTTTTTCATGTGACTAGAAATAGTTTAATTTCATTATCTGAAAATTGTCTGTTCATATACTTTGACCATTTATCGATTGGAGAATGGCTTGAATTCTTATTTTAGAAATGAAGCCTTTATCAGAACCCTAAATGTAAAGATGATTTCCCAATTAATTGCTTCCCTCCTAATCTTGTCTGCATTAGTTTTGTTTGTACAGAAACTTTTTAACTTAATATACTCAAAATTATCTATCTGGTGTTCAATTAAGAGTTCCAGTTCTTCTTCAGACATAAATTTATTCCTTCTCTACAGGTCTGAGAGGTAAACTATCCTATGTTCCTTTAATTTGCTTATAATATCATGATTTATATCGAAATCATGAACCCATTTAGATCTTATCTTGGTATGTGGTGTTAAGTGTGGGTCAAGTCCTAATTTCTTCCACACTAGTTCCCAATTTTCTCAGCAGTTTTTGTCGAATGGTGAGGTCTTATCCCAAAAGCTGGGGTCTTTGGGTTTATCAAATGCTAAATTGCTATAGTTATGGCCTAGTTTGTCCTGTGATCCTATCCTATGCCACTGACTGACTACTCTATTTCTTAGTACCAAATGGTTTTGATGACTGCTGCTTTTTAAATATAGTTTTAGATCTGGTACAGCAAGGCCACATTCCTCAGCCATTTTTATTTTTCATTAATTCCCTTGAAATTCTTGACCTGTTGTTCTTCCAAATAAACTTTGCTAATATTTTTTTCTAGATTTGTAAAATAATTTCTTGGGAGTTTGATTGGTATGGCACTAAATAAGTAAATTAATTTGGGTAGCATTTTCATTTTTATTATATCCGCTCGGCCTACTAAAGAGCTCTTGATTTTTTTCCAACTGACTAGGTATGACTTTATTTTTGTGGAAAGTGTTTTGTAGTTTAGTTTGTATAGTTCCTGACTTTTACTTGGCAGATAGATTCCCAAATATTTTATACTATTAACAGTTATTTTGAATGGAATTACTTTTTGTATCAACTTTGATGATAATATATAAAAATGCTGCTGATATATGTGGATTTATTTTGTATCTCTTGCAACTTTGCTAAAGTTGTGAATTGTTTCTAGCAGTTTTTTAGTTGAGTCTCTAGGGTTTAAGTATACCATTATGTCATCTGCAAAGAGTCATAATTTGGTTTCCTCATTACCTACTCTGATTCCTTTTATCTCTTTTTCTTCTCTTACTCCCAAAGCTAACATTTCTAATACAATATTAAATAGCAATGGTGACAGTGGGCATCCTTGTTTCACTCTTGATCTTACTGGGAATGGTTCTAGTTTGTCCCCATTACGTATGATGCTTGCTGATGGTTTTAAATAGATTCTACTGATCATTATAAAGAAAAGCCCATTTATTCCTATACTCTCTAGTGTTTTCAATAGGAAAGGGTGTTGGATTTTATCAAATGCTTTTTCTGCATCTATGGAGATAATCATATGATTTTTGTCAGTTTGGTTATTAATATAATTGATTATGCTAGTAGCTTTCCTAATATTGAATCAGCCCTAAATTCCTAGTATAAATCCTACTTCGTCACAGTGTATTATCCTGGGGATGACTTTCTGTAATTTCATTGCTAATATCTTATTTAAAATTTTTGCATCAATATTTGTTAGGGAAATGGGTCTATAGTTTTCTTTCTCAGTTTTATCCCTATCTGGTTTAGCTATCAGCACCATATCTGTGTCATAGAAGGAATTTGGTAGTACAGCTTCTTTCCCTATTTTTTCAAATAGTTTATATAGTATTGGAATTAATTGTTCTTTAAATATTTGGTAGAATTCACATGTAAATCCATCTGGTCCTGGAGATTTTTTCTTAGGGAGTTGATTAATAGCTTGTTCTATTTCTTTTTCTAAAATGGGGTTATTTACAAAGTTCATTTGGAAGAACAAAAGGTGAAGAATTTCAAGGGAATTAATGAAAAAAAAAAAGACAGATGAAGGTGGCCTTGCTGTACCAGATCTAAAACTATATTATAAAGCAGCGGTCATCAAAACCATTTGATACTGGTTGAGAAATAGAGCAGTAGATTAGTGGCATAGGATAGGATATCAGGACAATCTAGACAATAACTTTGTCAATTTAGTGTTTGATAAACCCAAAGACCCCAGCTTTTGGGTAAGTACTCACCATTTGACAAAAATTGCTGGGAAAATTGGAAAGTAGTATGGAAGAAATTAGGGCTTGACCCACACTTAACACCACATACCAAGATAAGGTCTAAATGGGTTCATGATCTAGATATAAAGAGTGATATTGTAAGCAAATTAGAGGAATGTAGTATAGTTTACTTCTCAGACCTGTGGAGATGGAATAAATTTATGTCCAAAGAAGATCTGGAACTCTTAATTGAACACCAGATAGATAATTTTGATTACATTAAGCTAAAAAGTTTCTGTGCAAACAAAACTAATGCCAACAAGATTAGGAAGGAAGCATCAAATTGGGAAATCATCTTTACATTTAATGGTTCTGATAAAGACCTCATTTCTAAAATATATAGAGAATTGTTTCATATTTATAAGAATTCAAGCCACTCTTCAATAGATAAATGGTCAAGGGATATGAACAGACAATTTTCAGAGGATGAAATTAAAACCATTTCTAGTCATATTAAAAGTTGCTCCATATCACTATTGATCAGAGAAATGCAAATTAAGACAACTCTGAGGTACCACTACACACCTGTCAGATTGGCTAAGATGACAGGAAAAGTTAATGATGAATGCTTGGAAGGGATGTGGGAAAGCTGGGACACTAATACGTTGTTGGTGGAACTGTGAATGGATCCAACTATTCTGGAGAGCAATTTGGAGCTATGCTCAAAAAGTTATCAAACTCTGCATACCTTTTGACCCAGCAGTGTTTCTATTAGGCTTATATCCCAAAGAGATCTTAGAGGAGGGAAAGGGCCCCACATGTGCAAGAATGTTTGTGACAGCCCTTTGTGTAGTGGCTAGAAACTGGAAACTGAATGGATGCCCATAAATTGGAGAGTGGCTGAATAAATTATGGTATATGAATGTTATGGAATATTATTGTTCTGTAAGAAACGACCAGCAGGACAATTTCAGAGAGGCCTGGAGAGACTTGTATGAATTGATGCTGAGTGAAATGAGCAGAACCAGGAGATCATTATACACAGCAACAATAATATTACATGATGATCAACTCTGTTGGACATGGCTCTCTGCAACAAAGAAATGTCTCAAACCAGTTTTAATTGTTCGGTGACGAAAGCCATATACACCCAGAGAGAGGTATATGAATTGTGGACCACAACATAACATTTTCATGCTCTCTATTGATGTTTGCTTGCATTGTGTTTCCTTTCTCTGATTTTTTTTTCTTGTAGATAGGATTTTTCTTGCAAAACAACTTGTCAAGTATTTTAACATTATTAACATGTGGTGGACTTCCTGCCTTCTAGGGGAGAGGAGGGGACTGGGGGTAAAATTTGTAACAAAAAGCTCTGTAAAGATCAATGCTGAGGAATTACCCATAGCTATGTTACGCAAATAAAAACCTTTAATTAAAAAAATAAAAATAAAATGTGGCTATTTAAATAATTTATTTCATCTTCCGTTAACTGGGCAATCTATATTTTTGTAGATATTCCTCCATTTCATTTAGATTATCAAATTTACAGGCATAAAATTGGGCAAAGTAACTCTTAATTATTACTCTAATTTTCTCTTCATTGGAGGAAAGTTCTCCCTTATCATTTTTGAGACTAATAATTTGATTTTCCTCTTTCCTTTTTCTAATCAAATTAAATAAAGGTTTATCTATTTTGTTGCTTTTTTCATAAATCCAACGCTTAGTTTTATTTATTAATTCAATAGTTTTCTTATTTTAAATTTTAGTAATCTCCCCTCTTATTTTCGGAATTTCCAATTTGGTATTTAACTGAGGTTTTTTAATTTGCTCTTTTTCTAGCTTTTTTAATTGTAGACCCAATTCATTGATCTTGTCTTTCTCTATTTTATGCAAATAACCATCTAGAGATATAAAATTACCCCTTATAACCGCTTTGGCCGTATCCTACAAATTTTGCTATGTTGTCTCATTATTGTCATTCTCCTGGATGAAATTATTGATTGTGTCTATGATATGCTCTTTCATCCATTCATTCTCTAAAATTAGATTATTTATTTTCCAATTAACTTTTAGTCTGTTTTCTCCTGGCCTTATATTACATGTGATTTTTATTGCAACATGATCTGAAAAGGATGCATTTACTATTTCTGCCTTTCTGCATTTGATTTTGAGGTTTTTAATGTACTAACACATGATCAATTTTTATATGTTTCATGAACCCCTGAGTAAAAGTAAAGTTCCTTCTATCGCCATTCAATTTCCTCCAAAGGTCTATCATAGCTAACTTTTTTGACATTTTGCTTACCTCCTTAACTTCTTTCTTATTTATTTTGTGGTTTGATTTATCTAATTTTGAGAGAGCAAGGTTGAGATCCCCCAGTAGTATAGTTTTGCTGTCTATTTCCTCTTGCATCTCTGTTAGTTTCTTTTCTAGGAATGTGGATGCTATACCACTTGGTGCATATATGTTTAGTATTGAAATTGCTTCATTATTCTTTATCTATGGTACCCTTTAGTTAAAATATAGTTTCCTTCCTTATCTCTTGGGATTAGATCCATCTTTGCTTTTACTTGATCTGAGATAAGGATTGCTACCCCTGCCTTTTTTAATTTACCTGAAGCTTAAAAGATTCTGTTCCAGCCCTTTACATTCACTCTGTAGTATCTCTGTTTTAGATTTGTTTCTTGTAAACAACATACTGTAGGATTCTGGCTTTTAATCCAGTCTGCTATCTGCTTCTATTTTATGGGAAAATTCATCCCATTCACATTCACAGTTAAAATAATTATATCTGTATTTCCTGCCATCTTATTTAACCAAAGTTATGTTTTTCTCTTACCTTTCTTTTTCTACCTTCCCGCCTTCAGTATTTTGCTTTTGATGACCATCTCCCTCTAACTGTTCTCCCCCTTTAAAACCCCTCCCTCTTTTTACATCTTTCTTCTATTTTCCCTTCTGTTAGTCTATCCCTTTCTCTTCCTCCTTTCCCTCCTACAAGTTTTTCTGTGAAACCAAATGTGTCTGAGACACTCTTTTTGAGCTCAATTTTATGAGAGTAAGATTCACACAGTGCTCATAGCCCTCCCTTCTTTCCCTCAATTATATTAAATTTTCTATGCCTCTTCATGAGATTTTACCTTATTTTTATCTCCTTTTTTACTTTATTTAATCTCTTTTCCCCTCTTTTTCCAGTATGATAGCCCTTCTACCTTTAATTTCTTTTCTATTTTATCAAAGTAAAATCAAATTATACCCCAGTTCTTTGAGTGTACCCATAGTAGAAATATAGTTCTCAAGAGTTCTTTCTTTTTTACCTTTTTATGCTTCTCTTGAATTCTGTGTTTGGAGGTCAAATTTTTTGTTCAGATCTGGTCTTTTCATTAGAAATAGGTGAATTTCTCCTATCTCATTGAATGACCATCTTCTTCCCTGGAAGACAATGTTCATTTTAGCTGGATAACTTATCTTTGGCTGCAATCCAAGTTCCTTTGCCTTTTCGAATATCTGATTCCAGGCCCTTCGTTCTTTTAATGTGGAAGCTGACAGATCCTGTGTGATTCTAAATGCAGTTCCTCGGTATTTGAATTGTTTCTTTCTAGCTACTTGCAATATTTTTTTCTTTGGTGTTATAGTCCTGAAATTTGGCCACGATATTCCTAGAGGTTTTAATTTGGGATCTCTTTGAGGAGGTGATCAGTGAATTCTTTCTCTGGTGCTTTTGCCTTCTGATTCTGAAATATCAGGGCCATTTTCTTTTGTGATTTCCTGGAAGAGAGCATCTAGGTTCTTTTTTTCATCATGGCTTTCAGAGAGTCCAGTAATCCTTAGATTGACTCTCCTAGATCTGTTTTCCAACTCAGTTTTTTTTTTTCTAGGACGTATTTCATATTTTCTTCTATTTTTTCTTTTTTTTTTTTTTGGTTTTTGTTTGACTGATTCTTGAAATCTTATTGAGTCATTCACTTCTATTTGTTCAATTCTAATTTTTAAAGTATTATTTTCTTCACTTACTGTTTTTTTATCTCCTTTTGTAACTGGCCAGTTGAATTTTTTTTGTTCATTGCAGTATTTTTCCATTTTACCAATTTTGTTTTTCAGTGAATTCTTGTCTTTTTCAATTTTGCCAATTTTGTTTTTCAGTGAGTTGGTGTCCTTTTCATATCGTTTTTGTAGGTCATTATATCCTTCTTGCACTGATCTCAATTCATTTCCCTATTTTTCTTCTAACCCTCTTTTAAGATTCTTTATGCAATTTTCCAGGTAAGCCTTGTGAAATAGGGACCAGCTCATGTCTCCCTTCATGGCTTCCTCTGGAGTTGCTTTCCCTTTAGGAACCTCAGGATCTGAGGTCTGCCCTTCGTTCTCTCCATAAAAGCTGTCTATGGTGAGAGTTCTCTTCTGTTTCTTACTCCTTTTTTTAGAGCTTGAGGTCTGTTTAAAGCAGAGGAGTGGCAGCTGCTTTGCCCTCGGGCAGTTTCGGGTGCAGGGTTGGTAGAGCTAGGTTCCATGTTCTCAGTTGTTCTCAGTTTATCTTTTACCAAAGGCAGATCTGCCAAAGCACCTGCTCCAGAGTTCTTCCAAGGTAATTTTTAATGGAAATTTTATTGTACAAAACCAGTTCAGAAGTTTACACTGCTCTTGATTTGAGGGAAGATCAGAGGAGCTCACAGAGAGTCATGTCTGCACTCTGCCATCTTGGCTTTCACTCCTTCTTAAATGAAATTTCTCTTTCTATCTCTTGCTGCTGAGCTTTGTCAGTAATATATAGAAAGACTGATGATTTCTGTAAGTTTATTTTATATTCTGCAACTTTGCTAAAGCTGTAAATTGTTTCCAGCAGGTTTTTGGATGATTTTCTTGGATTCTCTAAGTATATAAACATATCATCCTTAAAGAGGATAGTTTTACTTCCTCATTGCCTGTTCTAATTCCTTTAATTTATTTTTTCTTTTCTTATTACTAAAGCCAGCATTTCTGGTACAATGATGAGTAATAGTGGCAATAATGGGCATCCTTGTGTTACCCCAATCATATTGAGAATGTGTCCAGCTTCTCTCAATTACAAATAATGATTCTTGTTGGTTTTAGATAGATACTGCTCATTATTTTAAGGAAAGTTTCCTTTATTCCCATGATCTCTAGCATTTTTAATAGGAATGGGTACTGTATTTTGTAAAAAAAAAATTCTGCATCTAATGAGATTATCATATGATTTCTGTGGATTTTGTAATTGTCATGGTCAATTATGGTAATAGTTTTTCTGATATTAAACCAGCCCTGCATTTCTTGTATAAATCTTACTTGATCATAGTGAATTATCCTGCTGATAAATTGTTGCAATCGCTTTGCTAATATTTTATTTAAAATTTTTTCATCAATATGCATTAGGGAGATTGGTGTGTAATTTTCTTGGTCTGTTTTGGCTTTTCCTAGTTTAGGTATCAGTATCATATTTGTGTCAAAGAAAAAATTTGGTAGTACTCCTTTATTTATCCAAAGAATTTACATAGCATTGGAATTAATTGATATTTAAATCTTTGGTAGAATTCATTTGTGAATCCATGTGACTCTGGAAATTTTTTCTTAGGAGTTCATTAATGATTTAGTCAATTCCTTTTTTAAAAAAATGGGGCCATCTAAGTATTTTACTTCTCTTAATCTTGTCATTTTAACTTTTTCTTTATCTGAGATCAGAATTGCTACCCCTGCTTTTTTTTTTCTTCAGCTAAAGCAATAATAAATTCTGTTCCAGTGTTTTACCTTTATTCTATATGTGTCTCTTTGTGTCAAATATTTCTTGTAAACAGCATATTGTAGGATTCTGTTTTTTAAATTCACTCTGCTATTCATTTCTGTTTTATGGGAGAGTTCATCCCATTCATATATATTTTTTTATATAAAGCTTTTTATTTACAAAACATGAGTGACCTTTCAACATTGACCTTTGCAAAAAACTTTTTTTTCCCCAAGCTTTTCCCCTCCTTCCCCCCACACCCCACCCCTAGATGACAGGTAATCTAATACATGCTAAATAGGATAAATTATATGACAAATACAATACATGTACACATATCTATACAGTTATATTACTGCACAAGAAACATCAGATCTAGAAAGAGAAGAAGGAAAAAACAACCTAAGAAGGAAAACAAAATGCATAGAAATATTCACAGAAAGTGTTAAAATGCTGTGTGTGGGGGGGGGCGGAGCCAAGATGGCGAACAGCAGACAGTTTTCTCTGTGAACTCCTGGGATCTTCCCTCAAACCCAGACAAAGTGAGCCTTCGAACTGGTTTTTGAGTGAGGACTCCGCCAAACATTTGGACTACAACCCACTTCTATCAAAAATCTACCTTGAAAGAACTCCGGAGAAGGTTAGCCTCAGGGGAAATCGGCCGCTGGTCGCGATCAGACTCCAGCCAGGGCGGAAGTCAGGGCTGCGATAGAGGGGTGGATTTGAGGCACCCAGGAAGCCCCTGAGAGACCCCTGGGCCACTTTGCTCTGCTTGCGGGCAGGTGCTTTGGCAGATCTGCCTTTGGTAAAGGGTGGATCAAGAGCAGCTGAAAACGTGGTCCTAGTGTGAATCTAGCCCAACCAGCCTCAGACCAGAAGTCAACTGGGCAAACTGCCCCAGGGCAAATACAAATTGTTGCAGTTTTCTCTGCTTTTGACCAATATCCCAACTTTAAATCATGAGCAACAAGCAGAAGACAGCTCTCACCATAGAAAGCTTTTACGGAGAAAAAATAGAACAGTCCCCAGATCCTGACATTATGAAAACAATCCCAGATGAAGCCACAAAGGCAGACTTAAGTTGGTCTCCCTTTCAGAAGGCTTACCTGGATGATTGCATTAAGAATCTCAAAAGAGAGCTAGAAGAAGAATGGGGAAATAAATTGAGATCAGGTCAACAGAAATATCAAAAACTGGAAAATAGGACTGGTGAATTGGTAAAAGACAACAATTCACTGAAAAACAAAATTGGTGAATTGGAAAAAGACAACAATTCACTGAAAAACAAAATTGGTGAATTGGAAAAAGACAACAATTCACTGAAAAATAAAACTGGCAAAATGGAAAAAGAATGCATTGAATCAAGAAATTCAATTGGCCAGCTACAAAAGGAGCTAAAAAAGATAACTGAAGGAAATAATACTTTAAAAATTAAAATTGAACAAATAGAAGTAAATGACTCAATAAGACTTCAAGAATCAGTTAAACAAAAACAAAAAAATGAAAAAATAGAAGAAAATATGAAATATCTCCTAGGAAAAACAACTGACTTGGAAAACAGATCCAGGAGAGACAATTTAAGGATTATCGGACTCCCTGAAAG
>JAJPUD010009120.1:0-23815 GCA_023553655.1 Myrmecobius fasciatus | reverse complement strand
ACTATATGACGATCAATTCTGATGGACATGGCTCTCTTCAACAATGAAATGTTTCAAACCACCTCCAATTGTTCACTGAAGAAAGCCATATACACCCAGAGAGAGGGATGCGAAATGTGGACCACAACATAACATTCTCATACTCCTTGATTGATGTTTGCTTACATTGTGTTTCCTTTATCTGATATATTGTTTGTGTAGATAAGATTTTTCTTGCACAACAATAAGTTTGGAAGTATGTATACATATATTCGATTTGCCAATATTTTAACATAATTAACATGTAGTGGATATTCTGCCATCTAGGGGAGGGGTGGGGAGTTGGGGGGGGGAAATTTGTAGCGGAAAGCTATGTAAGGGTTATTGTTGAAGAATTACCCACACATATGTTATGCAAATAAAATAAAAAAAATCCAAAAAAAATAGGGTTTCTCTTTCTATCTCTTGCTGCTGAGCTTTGCATATGGAAATATTGGTGATTTTTGTGGATTTATTTTTGTGTTTAGCAACTTTGGTGAAGTTGTCAATTGTTTTGAGCGGTTTTATTTGATTCTTTAAGCTAAATAGTCCTTTCATCTGCAAGGAGTAGTGGTTTTGTTTCCTCGGTATGTTCCTTCTGTTTCTTTTTCTTTTTTTTTTTTTTTTTTCTTTTCTTATTGCTAAGGCTGGAATTTCTGGTACAGTGTTAAGTGGTAGTGGTGATAGTGGTTATCTTTGCTTCGCCCCTGATGTTGTTGGGAATGTTTCTAGCTTATTATTCCCATTATATATGGTGCTTGCTTGTGGTTTTGGATAGGTGCTGCTTATCATTTTGGGGAGGACTCCATTTATTCATATGCTCTCTAGGATTTTTATTTGGAATGGGTGTTATACAAAACTATAAGATGATCAATTCTGATGGATGTGGCTGTCCTCAACAATGAGATGATTCAAACCAGTTCTGATTGTTTAGTGATGAAGAAAGCCATCTACACCCAGAGAGAGGCCTGTGGAAACTGAGTGTGGACTATAACATAACATTTTCATGCTCTCTATTGATGTTTGCTTGCATTTTTTCTTTCTCAGTTTTTTTTTCTTGTAGATCTGACTTTTCTTGTACAAGATAACTGTATAAATATGTATACATATTTTGGATTTAACATATATTTTACCATATTAAACATGTATTGGACTAGGGGAGGGGATTCAAGGAAGGAGGGAAAATTTGGAACAGAAGGTTTTGCAAGGGTCAATGTTGAAAAATTACCCATGCATATATTCTGTAAATAAAAAGCTTTAATAAAAAATTTCTGTGTGGTGGTTCACTCTCAGTTCCCACAGGCCTCTCTCTGGATGTATATAGACTATCTTCATCGCAGAACAACTGGTTTGAATCACATCATTGTTGAAGAGAACCATGTCCATCAAAATTGATCATTGTATAGTCTTGTTGCTGTGTATAATGTTCTCCTGGTTCTGCTGATTTCACTCAGCATCAGTTCATGCAAGTCTCTCCAATCCTCTCTGAAATCCTCCTGTTGGTCATTTCTTACAGAACAATAATATTCCATAACGTTAATATACCATAATTTATTCAGCCATTCTCCAATTGATGCATCCCATTCGTATTAACAATTATGATTACCAGCTCTATTTCTGTCCTTCATATTTTCTCTCTGTATATATGATTGTTCTTTCTTTCCATCCTGTCCTTAGTAGTCTTTTTTACCCATCCCCATTATCTTATCTTCTGTCATCCTTCCCCTTCTCTTAGTAGTATTTTTTTAACCCACTCCACCCACTCCATTATCTTCTATCAAACCTATCCCCCATCTTTAACTTTTTCCCCTGGTGTTTCTCCTCTCCCAATGAGTATTTTCCCCACTGTTTCTAGAATTATTGGGGCTATTTTCCTTAATCATTTCTTGTAGAATGCTCTCCATGCTCTTTTTTTTTGATCATGGCCAATTAACTTTATTTTTATTTTTTTCTTTTATTAAGTTTTTTATTTACAATACATATTCATGGATAATTTTTCAACACTGACCCTTGCAAAATCTGTTCAAAAGTTTCTTCTCCTTCCACACACCCTTTCCTCTAGATGACAGGTAATCCAAGATATGTTAAATATGTTAAAAATATATGTTAAATCCAATACATGCACACATATTTATACAGTTATCTTGCTGCACAAGAAAAATTGAATCAAAAAGGTAAAAAAATAAGAAAGAAAATAAAATGCAAGAAAACAACAATAAAAAGAGTTAAAATGCAATGTGATGGTCCACACTCAGTTCCCACAATCCTCTCTCTGGGTGTGTATGACTCTTTTCATCAATGAACAACTGGAACTGTTTTAAATCATTTTGTTGTTGAAGAGAACCAGGTCCATCAGAATTAATCATCATATAGTGTTGTTGTTGCCGTGTATAATGATCTCCTGCTTCTGCTCACTTCACTTAGCATCAGTTCATGTAAGTCTCTCCAGGCTTCTCTGAAATCATCCTGCTGGTTGTTTCTTACAGAAAAATAATATTCCATAACATTCATATACCATAATTTATTCAGACATTCTCCAACTGATGGTCATCTATTCAGTTTAAAATTTTTAGCCACTAAAAAAAGAGCTGCCACAAACATTTTTGCACATATGGGTCCCTTTCACTCCTTTAAGGTCTCTTTGGGATATAAGCCCAGTAGAAACACTGCTGGGTCAAAGGGTATGTACAGTTTGATAACTTTTTGAGCATAGTTCGAAATTGCTCTGCAGAATGGTTGGAGCCGTTCATAGTTTCACCAACAATGTATCAGTGCCCCAGTTTTCCCACATCCCCTCCAACATTTGTCATTATCTTTTCCTGTCATCTTAGACAATCTGAGAGGTGTGTAGTGGTATTTCAGATTTGTCTTAATTTGCATTTCTCTGATCAATAGTGATTTGGAGCACCTTTTCAAAGGACTACAAATAGTTTCAATTTTTTCATCTGAAAATTGTCTGTTCATATCCTTGGAAAATTTGTCAATTGGAGAATAGCTTGAATTCTTATAAATTAGAGTGAATTCTCTATATATTTTAGAAATGAGGTCTTTATCAGAACCTTTGGATGTAAAAATGTTTCCCCAGTGTACTGTTTACCTTCTAATCTTGTCTGCATTAGCTTGTTTGTACAAAATCTGTTTAACTTAATATAATCAAAATTATCTATTTTATGATCAATAATGATCTTTAGTTCTTCTTTGGTCACAAATTCCTTCCTCCTCCACAGATCTGAGAGGTAAACTATCTTACGTTAGATTTCCTGTTCTGGGTAATCATGACTAATCATGACTCCTTAGTCTCAGTGGTTTGCAATTTACCTTTTACAAAAGGCAAATCTGCCAAACTACCTCCTTGCAACCAGGACAGAGTAGCCTAAGAGAATCACTGAGGCTTCCCAGATGTGTGGAAGCTACAATGCTGTGACTCCTGGCCCTGGCTCCTTGCCCCGATTTCCTTGTGTTGCTGTCTGGGTTTAGCAGACTGCCCCCCTCCTTGATTGAAGCAAACCTGTTGTGAAGTTCTTCCAAGGTAACTTATTCTAAGGAATGTGTTGTACTCCAGATATTTGTGGATTCTTTGACTTCACAACCAGTTTAGAGGCTTTATCTGCTGTTTGTTTGACAGAAGGGTAGAGGGGGTTACAGAGAATCATGTCTGCTCTCCGCCATCTTGGCTCCACCGTCGGAAGTTCCCCTATTCTAATTTTCAAAGCATTATTTTCTTCTTTGAGAATCTGTCCCTCCTTTTTTTACTTAGCTAACTTTTTCCCCCCAATCTTGTTTTTCCTGAATGGTTTGTATTTTTTTTTTTAGCTTTTCCTTAATGTTTCTCATTTGATTTTTAAATTCTTTTTTCAAGTTTTTTTATAAATTCCCTGTTGGCAGGGAGCCATTTCACATTACTTTGGATGCTAAAAGTTTTTTTTTTCCCCTAAAGTGCCCTCTTCTGAAGATGAACCCTGTTCTTCCCTATTTCCATAATATGTTTCTGTGGTAGGGCTCTTCCTTTTTTGCCAGTTCATTTTTTAAAAAATCAGAAATATCAGTGTAAGTACCTCTAATCTTGGGATACTTGGATCGATCCTCAAATTTCCCTTCAACTCTCCACTCTGATCAGTAACTCCAAACCAAGATCTCAGTAAATATCTTTGTTAAATGCCACCTGAGGCCAGTCACTGAAAAAATGTTAATTTTGTTTTAGACTACAATTGCACATCTGATTTTCTGCTATGTTTCCATTTGAAAGTGAGATCAATAACCCTTGAAATAATCTTTTTTCCCTTATTTGTGTAATCTTCTTCCTTTTGTAATGTTATATTATTATATCATTTTGTCCAAGATCATCCAAAGACTTAGTCATATATCAAAATTAATAGGAATTTTGTACTGGTAAATTACTGGTGCCTAGCACTTTTCCTAGATCAAAGTGTCCATTTTTTTTTCTTGCTTTCAAGCAGAACCAGACTACTTGCCTTATTGTGATAAAAGCTAGAGAACTTTTCATTGAATAAGGAATGCAAAATGCTTAATCTTTTTGGAGTTTTACACTTCTTTGGCGAATTTTCCAGGTTTCTTGTTCTTTTAAGTTAACCTGCTTGTTCTTGGGAAGACAGTGAATTACAAACTTCACTTGATTTGTTTTAATAGATTGGCAAGCTTTCTTTAGTGATTTTTGATAAATGATTCTCTATATCCAGAAAAATCACTATATGCATAGAAATAATTGATGAATTTGGTGCATCCTGTGTGTGTTACCTCCAACACTTCCAGTTAGTTTTGCCTGTATGAAAAGAGAATCATGGCAAAGTCTTTGTACCAGATTGTTTGTCATCTCACTAAAGGTGGTGATGGTAACTTCCAGATATTTCCAGATCTCTCATCCAACAGAAAGGTAGTTAGATTATACAGTGGTTAAAGTGAAGAGACTAGAGTCAAGAAAATCTGAGGGCAAATTTGATCTCAGACAACAGTTATGTGATCCTGAGCAAGTTATTTAATCTTGTTTTATCTGCTGGAAAAGGAAACTGCAAACCATTCCAGCATCTTTGACAAGAAAACATTAAATGGGGTCACAAACAGTCAGACATGAAATGTCTGAACAAAACAATAATCTTTAGGAACAGGGATCAGGAAATTGGAGGACTAATTCCTACTCCCATTCCCACCTTTTTCTTTATTGTTTTTGGCCTGAGAAAAGTGTTTTTAAAAGTATGGAATGTTTAATTTTAAAATCGATTGCCAGGGAACTGTGCCACATAGACTTTTCCTAGGGCTCTTTAATACAAGGCATTGAAAACATTAGAAAAGGATAATGATTTAATCTCCCCAGTTTACTACAGAGCTAACCAAGATTTTGGGCCATGGATTTTGCCAAAAAGATTCCAATTGATTTGATGGCAATCTACCTAGTTGAATAAGGACAGAAGAGTAGAGATTTCTAGACATTTTAATTAATGTTATCACAGAAGGCACAAGCATTTTAATTGAATCTGTCAATAAATTAATAGTGTAAGCTAGAGATTTAGAAAGTTTTCTATAAGCTCCTCAATCTATGTGGGAAAAGCCTTTAATCAGTTCTAAAGATCATAAAATTTTTGACCATTTGATGGACTTTGTTGTCATATGCAATTATCTTTTTAATTATTCTTATTATGCCACTATAGAAATGCTTGTTTTATTACAAAAATTAAAAATAAATCAAATTTAAAACTAAGAAGAACAAAAGAAAATATCAAGTTGTACTACTTAGACTTTGTATAAAAATAGTCTAGTAGTACTAGTGATTTGAGTGCTTAATGTGACTGTAGAGGAAGCATTATGCATTTATCTTTACTCTTAGATATTTATGTAATTAGCACTGTAATTCCACTGATTTTTAACTCCTTGAAAGTAAGGTTTGTATAATATCTATCTTTGAATATTCAGTGATCATACATACTAGGTATGTAGTTGATCTTAATTGAATTGAATTAAGTAGCTTTTTCTATGAAATTAGTAATGACAAAAATGAAAAAATTTGTATTAACTATGTCATAGACTTTAGATGAATAGACTCATAAAGGTAGAGGAACAATAGGAATAATCTTCCAGTAAGAAACTTTTAAGAGGAAAACATTTTAGGAAAGATGCTATTCTCAAAAATTAACTTTGTCAATGTAGTCTCATATGTTCCTGATGAAGAATAAAATATAAAGAATCTGACATATCTACAGATAAAGCTCTCAGGTATCCTCAGATTAAAAAACAGGATATATAACTACAAGAGATATAAATTGAATCACATAATAAAGGGTAAATACAAAAAATCAAAGACATAGAATTGTAGAAATAGTGTTAAGAGCATGAAAGCCTAGCATGAACTGAAGCTTTTGAAAAATGCTAAAGACTATATAAAAGGTATTTCAAAAATATTTTAAAAGGAAAAAGTGTGTTATAAATGAGTGTTTACTTGGAGCAATAAATATAATTTTGACATTATTTAAAGGAAATAAAATTAGCTGACTATTTTTGTTTCTGTCTCCTCTATGAAAAATGACCTTAAAATTGGTGGAAAAAAAGGAAAAAAAAACATGGTGATAATCAGAAGTCCAAGATATAATAAGATAAAGAATCACTTCTTGATTTAAATGAGCTAAAATCTTTAGAGTTAGGTGAATTTTGGCTACAAGAACTTGATAGTAATTAGTTTTTAAAAAGACACTCAATATAAACCTTGAAATCTCTAAGGATGCTGGCATAGAATAAGGTAGAGAAAGAAACTAGATCATGGGTATTAAAGTATTTGTAGATAAAATCACAGAATTACTGTTTTAATATTTGAATTAATTAGTTAATTTTTGAAGAATCATTGAAAAAGTTATAATAATACCTGGTATATCATGAATAATTGGTAAAAATTTGTTCATTTGAATTATTTACAATGGCTCTGTGGCAAACCAAAATAATTTCTAGAGACAAAGTCTGGGAGTAAATTATAATTGATTTTTATCAATCATAGCCAACAAATAATTGACAAAAAAGGGTTCATTATCCTCTAGATGGTCAAAGAGGAAGCATGGCCACTTATTGATATTTATATGCCTTTGGATTAGAGGTGCGCTAGCAAGCAGCAATCAACTCTGATTGGTTAACAATTAATGACAAGAGGATTTCTCAAAAAGAAGTGATGAATGTTGGAATGGCGTTTGGGTGATGACTTACAGTACAATAGGGATACCCTATACTCTACAACCAAATCACCCTGTCTGGTGCAATCTAGACAAAGAATTTATCTCCATCCATGCTTGATTGAGTAGAATTCATCTTAGATTAGAGATGCCTGGTAAGGCTGAATGGCATTAGATAGAGTAGAATACTCTTCAGAGACTGTGGTTTTGAAATGAGGATAATAAAAGAAGGGGATTTCTGGATCTTCCCAAATCACTGGACATTAGTAATAATTTTTCTCACCCCTAAAAGATACATTTTAAAAATTAATTTTAATTGACAGATCTGTTTTCCTTATTTCTATCCTTCCTCTCAGTTGAGAAAAAGAAAAAGAAAACCCTTGTAACAACTATGCATAATTAAACAAAATAAATTCCAATAATGACAGTGTCCAAAAATATACACATTCAGTTATATTGAAAGAGCATGACTGCACTGTTATAAAATAGTTAGCATGTTACATTATGAATCTCCTGGAATCATGGCTAGCATTTTATTTTTACAAATACATGTAGAGATAAATTTCAACATTCATTTCTTCCAAAATTTTCTTCCTCCTCCTTTACCTTTCTCATCCCAAGATAATAAGCAATATAATATAGGTTAAATATATACCATTATATATGTATATATTTCCTTATTTGTCATGTTGTACAAGAAAAATCATATCAAAAGGGAAAAAACACAAGAAAGAAAAAAAAAAGCAAAAAAAGGTGAAAATATTACATTTCAATCCATAGTCACTCTCCATAGTTCTTTCTCTGGATGTGGATGGCATTTTTCATTTCAAGTCTATTGAAATTACCTTGAATCACCACATTGTTGAGAAGAGGCAGGCCATAGATCATCACATAATCTTGTTACTGTGTACAATGTTCTCTTGGTTCTGCTTATTTCACATGCCTTTAGTTCATGTGAATCTTTGAAAGTTTTTCTGAAATCTTTCTTTTTTCTGGTTAATTCATTTTTAGTAAATTTATTTTTAGTACGTATTACTTTATGAATCATGTTGGGAGAAAAAAATAAAAGGAAAAGGGAAAAACCATGGGAAAGATTAAAAAAAAAAGCAGAAAAAAGAAGTGAACATAGCATGTGTTGGAGTACATTAAGTCTTTATAGTTCTTTTTCTGGATGCAAATGGAATTTTCTGTCCAAAGTCTATTGGGATTGCTTTGGAGGTCTGAACCACTGAGAAGAACCAAGTATTTCATAGTTGATTATCACACATTCTTGTTATTGTGCTTCACTCAGCATCAATTTATGTATATCTTTCCAGGCCTTTCTAAAATCAGTTTGATCATCATTTTTTTAGTAAAACAAAAATATTCCATGATCTTAATATACCACAGCTTGTTTAGCCATTCCCCAATTTATGGGTATCTGCTCATTTTCCAGTTTTTTGCTACTGCAAAAAGAGCTGCTACAAACATTTTTTGCACGTGTGGGTCCTTTTCTGAAATAATTTCTTATACAACAATAATATTGCTTATCTGGTAATCTGATATTTGATACTCCCTTAGTTCTTTTTTGGTAATTATTTCCCTTGAAATTTTGGACTTTGCCTTCAGGTAAATTTATTATTATTTTTTAACTCTATTAAAATAAAGACTATATGATACTGAATAAGCAAATAAATTCAGTAAATATTGCTATTTTTCTTTTATTGACATGCTTTACCCACGAGGTAGATGTTGGTGCATTGGATAGAGTTCTGGGCCTGAAGACAGGAATATATGAGTTCAAATTTGGCCTCAGAAATTTAGTAGGTGTGACTGGGCAAATCACTTAATCTCTTTATGTTTTCTATTTACCTTAACTAGAAAATGGAGATAATAAAGCACTTACCTCCCAGAGTTGTTATGAAGATCAAATGAGATAACATTTATAAAGCACTTAAGTACAGTATCTGGCACATAGTACACACTGAAAATGCTCATTTTCTTCTCTATGAGCAATAGAAATATCATTACATGTTATATTTATAGAATTCTCATGTGGATATGTTAGATATTAGTCTTCCAAGCATTTTATATCTTCTGCACTTATTTTAAATAATATTTTTATTTTTTCTACTGAGTTTTTTTTAAAAAAAATTGATTTTCTTACATTATAAACATTTATAGATTATTCATGTCATATAAGAGGTCTTTTGTAAAAACTTAGATGCTTACAAACTTAGTAATATAATAACATCATCTAATGCAATATCGCTAATCTGTAGCATTCTCTAGATTTTTAAAATAATAGCTTTTTAATTTCTAAATATATGCAAAGATAGTTTTCCACATTCAACCTTGCAAAACCTTGTGTTCCAAATTTTCTCCCTCCTTTCCCCCACCCCAGCTCCTAGACAAAAGTAATCCAAAATGTGTTAAGCATGTGCAATTCTTGCAAATTAAGACAACTCTGAGATACCACTACACACCTATCAGATTGGCTAAGATGACAGGAAAAGATAATGACAAATGTTGGAGGGGATATGGGAAAACTAGGACACTGATACATTGTTGGTGGAACTGTGAATGGATCCAACCATTCTGGAGAGCAATCTGGAACTATGCTCAAAAAGTTATCAAACTGCGCATACCCTTTGACCCAGCAGTGTTTCTACTAGGCCTATATCCCAAAGAGATCTTAGAGGAGGGAAAGGGACCCACCTGTGCAAGAATGTTTGTGGCAGCCCTTTTTGTAGTGGCTAGAAACTGGAAACTGAATGGATGCCCATCAATTGGAGAATGGCTGAATAAATTATGGTATATGGATGTTATGGAATATTATTGTTCCATAAGAAACGTCCAGCAGGATGATTTCAGAGAGGCCTGGAGAGACTTGTATGAACTGATGCTGAGAGAAGTGAGCAGAACCAGGAGATCATTATACACAGCAATAATAAGGCTACATGATGATCAATTCTGATGGACATGGCTCTCTTCAATAATGATGTGATTCAAACAGTTCCTATTGTTCAGCGATGAAGAAAGTCATATATATCCAGAGAGGCCTGAGGGAACTGAGTGTGAACTACAACACAGCATTTTAACACTTTCTGTGAATATTTCCCTGCATTTAGTTTTCCTTCTTAGGTGGTTTTTTTTTTTTTCTTTCTCTCTTTCTAGATCTGATTTTTCTTGTGCAGTAAGATAAGTGTATAGATATGTATACATATATTGGATTTGTCATATAATTTAACATATTTAGCATGTATTAGATTACCTGTCATCTAGGGGTGGGGTGTGGGGAGAAGGAAGGGCAAAAGCTTGGAACAAAAAAAAAAGTTTTGCAAAGGTCAATGTAGAAAAATCACTCATATGTTTTGTAAATAAAAAGCTTTTAATTTAAAAAAAGAGAAAAAAAGAAACGTGCAATTCTTCTATACATATTTCCACAATTATCATGTTGCACAAGAAAAATCAAATCAAAAAGAAAAAAAAATGAGAAAGAAAAAACTAAGCAAACAACAGCAAAAAAGGTGAAAATACTATGTTGTGATCTACATTCAGTCTTCAGAGTGTCCTTTTCCCTGTTGTTGCTGTGTACAATGTTTTCTTGATTCTACTCACTTCACTTAGCAAGTTCATATAAGTATCTCCACATCTTTATGAAATCATCTTGCTAATTGTTTCTTATAAAACAATAATATTCCATAACATTCTTATACCATTCTCCAATTGATGGGTATCCAATTAGTTTCCAGTTCCTTGCCACTACAAAAAGCAGCCACTAGAAACGTTTTTTGCATATGTGTGTCCTTTTCCCTTTTTTTATGATATCTTTGGGATATAGGCCCAGTAGAGACACTGCTAGATCAGGGGGTATGCACAGTTTTATAACCCTTTGGATATAATTTCAGATTGCTCTCCAGAATGCTTGGATCATTTCACAACTCTAACAACAATGCATTGGTGTCCCATTTTTCCTACATCCCCTCTAACATTTATCTTTATTTTTTCCTGTCATTTTAGCTAATCTGAGATAGTGATACCTCAGAGTTGTCTTAATTTGCAGACCCCTCCTTTTCTATTTTTAAAATGAAAAGAAATCCATTCTAATTCCATTGAGAAAAGAAAAGTAAACAAATATCTGATAACAAATATGCATGGTCAAGAAAAACAAATTTCCTCAATTGTTCTAATATGTCTGGACACTATTCTATAGTTATTTCTTGAAATATAATATCCATTTTTTTGGTCAAATGTTAAATAAATAAAAAATAAAACCCTTTACACTATTTTTCCTGATCTATTTTCCACATCGTTATTTTTTCATATAACATTTCCTTTCCTATGTGTTCTGTTTTTTAAAAAAAATTTTACTTTGTGTTATTTATTTGTCTCACACTTTAGTAATTACCTTTTATTTGGCTCATTCTTAATTTTTCTTGAGTTATTAATGTTTTGTATATTTGGGGAGGGTTTGTTTTGTTTTGTTAAGCAGTTAAATCTTTTTTCCAAGTCTATCCTCCATAGTTCTCATTTCATTTAAAATATATTTAATCGAATTTGGGGGATTTAATTTTTAAATTTATTTGGTATATTTCTCCAGTTACATATAAAACATTTTTTAAAATTTATTTTAAAAATATTGAGTTTTAAATTCTCTCCCTTCCTTCTGCCTTCTCCTTGAGAAGGTAAGCAAAGTTTCAAATTGCTCTTTAGAATGGTTGAATCAGTTCATAACTCCACCATCAATGCATTAATGTCCATTTTTCCTACATTAGCTCCATCTTATCTTTCTCCTTTTCTGTTCTATTAGCCAGTGTAATAGGTATGTAATGGTATCTCAGAACTGTTTTAATATGCATGTCTGCAATCATTAGTGAGTTAGAGCATTTTTCATATAGTTCTAGATGGCTTTGATTTTGAAAACTGTTCATATCTTTTGATCATTTATCAATTAGGGAATGGATCATTTTTATAAATCTGATTTAGTTATCTATGTTTGATAAATGAGATCTTTATCAAAGAAACTTGCTACAAAAATTTTCAGTTATTATAAAATAATTTTGAAGCAAGTTTCCTTTTATTTTAACTCTGGTTCCAGAGTCAAAGGTGCACTGTCTCAAGCTTCAGGAGTTTTGAGTAGCTGTTTTGAGAGATACTTCTAAAGAACTTATAAGTTTTCAGTTCTTCCAATGCGGTATGATATAAGGAGAAGTGTTTACTACTGTCCTGGCCTGTAATCTGGTCTCTTAGCAACTACAGGCATTTTTGTACCCTGAAATTGCAAGGAAGGTCCCTGCTCCACTGTGGCCATAAGCACTGGCATGCTAGAGTTTCTCTTTGCCCTGGGATTGTCACTCAGGACTGGAACCCTGATCGTAGTTTGGGCAAAGCAACAGAGTCCTGCCTCAGTGTTAGCCTCTGTAATCTCCTTCTGATCAGATGAGTGAATTGCTTATTGCTTGTGAACTGAGAGCTCCAAAAGCTGCCATTGGTGCTTCAGTGATTCTCAATGCCTGCTTCTGCTTGGCTGGGGCCAGACCTGTAGTGGCACTGTGCTTTACTGTACTGAGCTATGCTCCACTCTCATCCTGATATGACAGATCTTTCCTGCTTGGTATGGGCTGAGTTGTCTAGATAATAATTGCTTCCACTGATTCAGTCACCTCAAGTTTGCTCCTGGTTTTCTGTGACTTGGTCTACACTGGTGCTGACACAGTCTGCATTGGAGCAGCCTGTGATGGACTGTGTTCCACTCTCACCTTGGTGCAACAGACCTTTCCTGCTGACCTGCTAAGTTGTCTCATGGTGGAAAATTGTTTCACTCTGTCTTTTTATGGGTCCTTCCATCTCAGAATTTGTTTGGAGTTATTATTTAAAGGGATTTGGAGGGATTTGGGGGAGAGCTCAGATGAGTCCCTGTCTATATTCAGCCATCTTGGCTCTGCCTTCCTATATTTTTAGCTTTTTAGCTCTTGCATCAATTCTTTAAGGATTCTAATTCTGAGCAATCTATTTTTTTCCTTTGAGGTTTTTATTTTGGTTGTGTTTTTTAACAGTTATTTTCCTCTTCTTTGCTATTATATTGGGCATCATAAAAATTCTTTTGTTGTTGTTCTTTACTAATATTTATTTCTGAACCTCCATTCTTTTTTCTTTTTCTGGCTGAATCTCAGATCAATCTTGTTAAAACCCTTTCCTTTAATCTGGGACCTTTCCTTTGTTTAGTGCTAGATTTCCCTCTTTCCTCTTTCAAGAATCAGATGAAGTTGAGGGCTTTTAAAAAGAAAAATTTGGTCTCATACAAATAGCATTAAAGGAAGAAGAGCAAAACCAAAAGACAAAAGGAAAACAAAAAGAACAATGGAGCTGAAGGAGTGACTGAATTCGAAAGAGTGTCATAAAGGACTAAGTTCCGAATCTAAATAGTCAGGTGTATATGGTAGGTGATGCCAAATATGTAAAAAATTGACTATCATCAAGAGCAGCCTCAGGGATATCATAGGTATATAAAAATAATAACTGCCAAAATATTCACTAGTCTTCATCATAGATCAAAAAGAAATGTCCTGAACACTGCATGGCCACTGAATTTTTGCCTGGATGAGAGCCCTAAGTGGGAGGGCTTTTCTTTGCCTTATAAAAAAAGGCTTCCTCTTTTCTTTAAAGGGACTTTCACAGCTTTTCTCTGGCTCCAGATTTCTTGGCTTCTTTCAATTCCAAGATAAAATTTCACCTGTGGGAGACCTTTCCTGATTCTCTTAATTCTGATGCCTTCTTTCAATGGATTATTTCCAATTTGTATTTTTTTATAACTGGTTTGTACATAGTTCTTTGCATGTTGTCTCCCCCATTAGATTATTAGTAGCATTATTTCAAAATTGGAATTGAGGGAAGTATAGAATAAAGTGAACCAAAATTGGCCTTCATGTTTCTGGTGTACTTTTGATAATATCTCAATGCCTCTAGAGATGTGACTTCTTACTCATTCTCCATATTATGAGGCCATTTATCACAGAGGGACCTATGCAAATGCACTTAATGTTCTTAAGGTCTGTATCTTAAATATAAATTCAGTAAACTTGATTTACATTTATTAGAGGAGCTTATTTGATTCTAATCCAATCCTATAATAGTTCTCTGAACTGAACCTAACTCAAACAAAACTGAAAAGAATTTTGGTAATTTAGGTTCAAAATAGAAAGAAAATGAGGCACTTTTAGGTTATCCAACAATTAACAAAGATATATTTGCTCAAATCAAGTGGGAAAAGCTATCTTGCTTGAATTAGTCCTATCACCCAACACTCAAACAAGAGAGTGCTCCTAAAGCTACTCATGACTGCATTGTACCTAAGTGATGAGGAAATGATATCAAGAGCCAAATAGTCTAAATCTTTACATCATCTGAACCTATCAAATCTCAAAGAAGGTATCAATACCTGTTAAGGAAAAACTAGCCTAATTTGGGGGAAAGGGAGTGAAAAGAATTTAGGATATTTATCCTACCACAGCAATGAATATGATTCATTGCTTACATAACTAAAGTTTTTAAAAAAAATTTTCTAAAAAGACAGATCTATCATGACTCAATAAGATTCCAATTATGTAAGTCTTGAAGGAAAAGTGGAGAGAAAAGAAGAAAGTAAGAATACTTTGGACTGAGGAACCAAAAAAAAATGAGTTTAGCCAAGGTGTCTGAGGAAACCTTAAGTATTATAAATTTTTGGTAAATCTTTTTGGAAGTTTTTTTCCCTTAAGTGAGGTTACATAAAAATTGTTCTGAATTTGGGCTTCTCCAAAATGTGGTAGCTTCTCTATTCTTACTATAATATATAATCATGTAAAACTCCAAAAGCATAGAAACAGTAAATAATAAATATTGATAGTCCCATGAAAATTTGAAATGGAAGCACTAATTTAGCAATCTGACTGGAAAAAATTATCTATGTGATCCAGGATTTCCTCCCTGACAAAATCTCACAATATGATTAAAGGAATGCCATTTTGGGGTTTCAGTGTTGGATAGTATCAAAATAATCACCAGATGAATAACTTTTCCACTGCAAACAATTTATTCATACTTAAATTACCTTCTAAATATTCTCACTCCTTGTTAACTGAAGTTTTCAAATTATACTCTAGATGAATTTAAAATCAAGTCAATTTTCAAGGCAATTTTAAACCTGAAACTTCAGAATATAAAACCATGAAAAGGAGAGGTATCCAATTCACTGCCAGCAAACTTTCCAGTATTATGGGAACCAAATTAAAATATAATTGTGAAATGTTTAAAAAAATAAAAATATAATACAGTACAACATCTAGAATGATAATTTGTGTTTTTTTAAAGTTCTAATTTAATACAACACTATTGATATGAAGAAACATTGATAAAATCAAGAACACCCACTTTCTGTGCATTCCACTCTTTATTGACTAATCTGCAAAAATATCTGACAAATGTTAGATTGTAAAAATCAGGAAACAGAAATTATCTGAGGTTCAAGAAAAGTTTATTAATTGTCACATGCAGTAGAAATAATGCATATATGTAAGCAAAATATATTTATGCAGGTAGCCCATATTCTAGTTTTTATACCTTTTATCAAACTCAGACTTTTTCTGTTTTCTAAACATTGTTTCCCAGTTGACAACTAATTGATATAATTCCTTTTCTTTTCCTGAAGTAATTGTTTTTATAGACAACCAGAGGTCTACTCTACAAAGAGTCTTGCAGTTTTTTTTTACCATTTCTGTTGCCTTTTTTTCTGTTTTGCAACCCCATGTGTCAGCACAAATTAATTTCCCTTATCATAGCATTCTGTTACAGTCATACAAATTGTACCCTTCACATGAATCAGACAAGATGTACAAATTTGATAAATCTACATTGAAGAAAGGCAAAGAAAAACCCCACTGTCTTCAAAGGGAATGGAAATGACTAAACTGGAGTAGACAAACAGATAATAAAAACATCTTCCCCTCCAATGTGTATATATTCCACAATCAATACTTTCATATTTTAGTTTTTTAACTGTTTAACTTTGCAAGATGAAAAGAGGTTAGGTAAAGTCTAGGTGACTACACTATCCCTTTCAAGTTCAAGAGAACAAATAACTACTGGCACAGAATAAAGGTCTCTGCAGCTTTTCCATCAGCCTATTGATATTGCAAGTTGTTGAAAAAAGACAGTTGATGAGTCAACAGTAAATCTAGTTAGAAGAATAAAATGCAAATCTGGAAAGATGTAAAATGAAATTAATCAGATTGCCATTTTTCTTTCTAGGTTTTGTGATCCTAATCTCTCTTGATTCTCTTCCTGCCACTCTGATGGTTTCTCCTGCAGATCATGCCCACACTCTTGCTTAGTGGTAATGCTAGATGTCATGGTTTCAGTTATCATATTTTTTGCAGGTGATTTTCAGGTCTATTTATCTCACCCTTACATCTAGTCTCACCTTATCATCTGGTCTACTGGACTTCTTGAACTGGATGTCTTGTCAAAATCTTCAACCAAAATGTTTCAAAACTAACATCTTTACCAGTACCAAAGCTTCCCCTCTTATGAACTCCCCAATTACAGTAAAAAACATCACTATCCTTCCAGGCACTCTGTTCACAATCTAAAGATCATCCTTAACACTTCACTGTGACTCACTCTACACATCCAATCTTTTGAAAAGTCTTGTCTTTTCTACCTTTGTAACATTTATTCATTTAAACTTCATATCTTCTCCAATACTACCATCACCCTGGTCCTGGTCCTTATCACCTGATGTATAAAAACCTTCTGGCTGGTCTTCCTTTCTCTAGTCTTTCCCTACTCAAGTCCATTCTGCACTCAGGTGCCAAAGTAATTTTTCTAAGAGTTGATATGACCATGAAAGATCAAATATAAAATCTTCTTATTTTTATAGACCTTTATATCCCATGATTTTCTTAACTTTCCAGTTTTCTTTACTAGATTCCAAATGCCCTCTGAATCAGTGACACACGTTTTCTTGCTGTTCCTCTGCAGACTTCATTACTTGTATCCTTGCTTCCCTGACTTCCTTCAAGATTCATTTCAAATTCCACCTTCCAAAAGAAACCTTTACAATTCTTCTCCACTCCCACTGTCTTCACTCTAAAATTATTTCCCACATCCATCCATCCATCCATCCATCCATCCATCCATCCATCCATCTATGTATCTATCTATCATTTACCTGTCCATCCATTTAGTATGTACATTATTATTCAATTATTTTCTGGATGAAAATATAAATTCTTTAAGTACAGAAACTTATTTTTGCCTTTCTTTATATCCACAATCCTTAGTATGGTGTTTGGCATATAATAAGCTCATTTATTAAAATGTATATTAACTGCCAAATGGTTCTAATTATTGCATTATACATTTTTAAAATATGCAAAAGCAAGTTTTAAAGGCTGAAAGAAAAAAAACAACAAATATCCATGGGTCTGTTAAAAAATATGGGGTAATGGGGCAGCTAGGTGGTGCAGTGGTTAGAGCACCAGCCCTGAAGTCAGGAGGACCTGAGTTCAAATCTGGTCTCAGACACTTCCTAGCTGTGTGACCCTGGGCAAGTCACTTAACCCCAATTGCCTCAGCAAAAAAAAAGCAAAAAAAAAAAATATGGGGTATTTCTGAATTAAAATGCTTTGGAGTTTCAAATCATAAAATAATTTTATATACATTTAAAAACTCATTTTTCTTATGTTCATCAAAATTACATTAAATATCTTTATTCTAGGTTTATTCATATGTAAACATTAGACAATCATTTTCCAAAGGGAATGAATTTTATGTTTTATGACAAATTTTTTAGATACTGGGTAGAATCTAGTTACAGTACAGATCTTTGGAAGTTTTCCCAATTCTCTGATAATGTTCAGCAGGAGGTTGGCTGGTCTGTAGATATTAATTCCTGCTGTTGTGACTACTGATGAAATAATTGTCCAAGTAACAAAAAGCAAGTAGAATACTAATAAATTACATTTATATAATGGAAGCATAGTAGATCATTTTACACATGTATTATTTGAGGAAGTTGCCAAGTCTAACTTTTATTTTTTAAAATGTGCAAGAGTTGGATCAGTTATTTTTTAGGATCTGTTTATTTCTTGAATCTTAATTCTAAATATAGAACATAGTTTTATGCCATATCAAAATTCTGGATTCTTCCAGCTAATTATTTGTCAGTAGAGAAATTACATCTTTGAATAATAAGACTGTCATTTCATTCTTTTTTTTCTGTTGGAGACAGACAATTGAGTTAATTTGAATCTCTAATTATATGCTTTGTGCTTTATATTTGTAATTCAGGCATTTCAAATTATAACACTCAACATTTTCACAATTCATACAGCTATATCTTTTTTAAAGAATATAGAATCTCAGATATAAAACATATTTAGTTCCCATTAGAAACATGTGCATTTCACAATTACATCTAATCATTAAAAATATTTCCTCCATTCCAGAGGAATAAATATAATAAAGATTTAAATATGTGTTTATTACACAGAAGATAAATAGTCAATACAAATGCAAGGATATTCCTATATCCCATAATCTCTGCCTTTGGAATAGTCAAAAGATTAAAAAATATACTCATAAAACTAGATATATTTTAACTTTTAAAATTTCTGACTTAAACCTTTTAGTGAATTACATTTTAAGAAATTTACCTAGAAAATCTAATCTATAAGTAATACTGTCTTCTATTTCTTAATTACCATTCAAGCCATTTGTTAGGATAGCTGACTATTTCTATCCTCAAAGCTCTTAAGGGTAACCTGAGAACTTGAGGGTTTCTAGTACTCTTACTTTGTCCACAACAATTCTCTTTCAGAAGTTTGAATGAACTTGTTACCCTATATCAGAATTTTGAACTAGCATCTGTCTTAATCCTGCTGATTGATTCTTCAACAAATCTTAGTATACTTCTATCTATCTATTCCTCTCTGTCTGTCTGCCTATATATATCTATATATAATATATTAAAGTATTTTTGGCAAATAGTTTATTACTCTTGATAAGTCACTTAAGGCTTGTTCTCACTTGATAAAAGTTTGATTGTATAGAATATTGTTAGTTACTTAAAGTGGAATGTTATGATTGACTGATTCAATTTATCTCTATTCTTTCATTCTTCTACAATTTTAGCATTTGCTTTTCTGAGAAAATCTATTAAAGCCTATTTAGAAAGTTCATAGCTCCAAATCCTAGAGTCATCTCTTAGTAGCTTGGGACATTAACAAAAGTTTGAATGTCTTTCCCAATGCTGTGAACTATAGAGTCTGAAGGAGAAAGTTTATGAAATACATTTAATAACCAGTCAGTAATTAAATTACTTCCATATTCCTCAAGAATATAATTTCTATTAGTTATAATTATAATTTAGTAGTAATTAATTATAATTCAATATTTGTCATGTTGTAAAAGAAAATACAGACAGAAAATAAACTAAGTAAAATAAAGGAAATTTAGAAAAAAATATGCTTCAATCTTTATTCAGAATTTATAAATTCTCTAAGGAACCATTTTTTTTATCATAGCTCCTTTGGAATTGTCTTGAATTATTGTCCTCATCAGAGTTGCTAAGTCTTTCAGTTGTTCATTCTTATACTATTGCTGTTACTCTGTAAAATATTGTTCTGTTCTGCTCACTTCAAACAATGGAGCATTGCATTTCCAGCAATATGCCTTGGAGGTAGCTGCATTGGCAACAGAAGTAGCTTTTGGAGCTCTTATTCCATGAAATATAAGGGAATAGAACAGCTGTACAGAAGGAGATTGCAGAAGACATTTTGCAAACTTTAGGCTTAGGATCCTGTTGCATTATCCATACACAGTTCTGGGTTGCAATATCAGGACCAAAAGGAACAATAACACATGGTCACAGAGAATCAAGAGTCTTGGTCAAAAGAAATTCAAAAATTCACTTGAAAAAAAGAAAATTTTTAGAAATAGAATTGGCCAAGTAGAGGTACATAAACTGCCTGAAGAAAATAATCTTTTAGGGGGTGGAGCCAAGATGGCGGAGTGAAAAGGTGACTTTCTGCCTCTCCTCCGATCTTCTCTCAAATCAACAATAAAATAAGCCTCTGAATTGATCTTCAAGTCAATGAACTCAGAAATATTTGGGCACGGCTCTCTGGAGAACTTCATATCAGGTTAGTCTGACTCAGACAGAGAGATAAATAGACGACTCCTGTGTAGGACAGAAGTGAGGGTGGGACTCAGCTCAGCTCATCGTGGCAGAAATTCCAAACTCCAAACTCCAAATTCCAAACACCTGGAGTTTATCTGAGGCACTCGGGACACTCTGCCCTGATTGCGGGCAGGTGTTCTGGCAGACTAGCCTTGTTTAAAGAGTAATTCGGACATAGTCCTAGCCGCCACGGGCCCAGCACCTTAAGTTAACTTGACAAAGTGCCCCAGGGCAAAGCTTTTCAGCCACCATTTTTTTTCCCTACCTTAAAGAGATATCCACGCTATCTAAAAAAGAATGAAGAAGCAAAAGAGAGCTCTCACCATAGACAGCTTTTATCAAGGCAAAGAAGCGTTGACCCCAGATACTGAGGTTCCTTTAGATAAAATACCAGAAGAAGGTATTAAAGACCATCACTGGTCATTTTTTCAAAAGACCTTTCTGGAAGATTGCATAAAAAACCTCAAAAGAGAGCTGGAGGATAAATGGGAAAACAAACTGAAATCAATGCAAGAAGGATACGATATCTTGCAAGAAGGATATGATGCCCTGCAAAAGAGATATGAAAAAGACACCAATTTATTGAAAAATAAAATTAGTGAAGTGGAAAAAGAGTGCAATGAACAAATTGGCCAGTTACAAAATGAGCTTAAAAAGGTAACTGAAGAAAACAACACTTTAAAAATAAGAATTGAACAAATGCAAGTGAATGATTCAATAAGACTTCAAGAATCAGTCAAACAAAAACAAAAAAATGAAAAATTAGAAGAAAATATGAAATATCTCCTAGGAAAAACAACTGACTTGGAAAATAGATTTAGGAGAGACAATCTAAGGATAATTGGACTTCCTGAAAGCCATGATGAAAAAAAGAATCTAAACATTATCTTCCAGGAAATCCTGAAAGAAAACTGCCCTGAGATTGTAGAATCAAAGGGCAAAATCACCATTGAAAGAATTCACCGATCACCTCCTGAAAGAGACCCCAAAATTAAAACCCCAAGGAATATCATGGCTAAATTTCAGGACTATAGCACCAAGGAAAAGATTCTGCTAGCAGCTAGAAAGAAACAATTCAAATACTGAGGATCAATAATTAGAATCACACAGGATCTGTCAGCTTCCACATTGAAGGATCAAAGGGCCTGGAACCAGATATTCCGAAGGGCAAAGGAACTTGGATTACAGCCAAGAATATCCTATCCAGCTAGAATGAGCATTATCCTCCAGGGAAGAAGATGGTCATTCAATGGTATAGGTGAATTTCACCTATTTCTAATGAAAAGACCAGATCTGAACAAAAAATTTGACACCCAAAAACAGAACTCAAGAGATGCATAAAAAGGTAAAAAGGAAAGGTCTCTTGAGAACTTTATTTTTACTAGGGGGATACTTAAAGTTTGCGTGTATAATTAACTAGATATTACTTTGATAATACGAAAAAGAGAACTAGAGGGGAAAAGGTTGTCATACTGGGGAAAAGAGGGAAAAAGTGGTAAAGTAAGATCTAAAAAAAAAGGAGGTAAAAACAAGGTAAAATCATTTGAAGAGGCAAAGAAAACCTAATATAATTGAGAGAAAGAGGGGAGGGAGATGAGCATTGTGTAAATCTTATTCTCATCAGGTTGGGCTCTAAAAGTGTATATCAGACATTTGATTTCACATAGAAACTTGTCTGTTGCTAGAGGGAAGTGGGAGGGAAAGGAGGAAAAGTAAGGGACAAACTAATAGAAGGGAAAATAGAAGAATCAGGGGAAAGGAGTAAAAACAGGGGGAGGAGATCTAAAGGGTGGAGTATTGTTTGGGGGAGGGGTCATCAAACACAAAGTACTGAGGAGGGGGGAAGGGAGAAAGGGGAAAGGAAAGGGGAAAACATAACTTGGGTAACTAAGATGGCAGGAAATAAAGAATTAGTTATTCTAACTGTTAATGTGAATGGGATGAACTCTCCCATGAAGCGGAAGTGGATATCAGACTGGATTAAAAACCAGAATCCAACAATATGTTGTCTACAAGAAACACATCTAAAACATAATGACACATATAGGATGAAGGTAAAAGGCTGGAGCAGAAAATATTATGCTTCAGGTGAACAAAAAAAAGCAGGGGTAGAAATCCTTATCTCAGATCAAGTAAAAGCCAAGATAGATCTAATCAAAAGAGATAAGGAAGGAAACTATATTTTATTAAAGGGTACCATAGATAATGTAGCAATATCTATACTAAATATATATGCACCACGTGCAATAGCACACAAATTCCTAGGGGAGAAATTAAGAGAGATGCAAGAAGAAATAGACAGCTAAACGATACTAGTGGGGGATCTCAACCTTGCTCTCTCATAATTAGATGAATCAAACCACAAAATAAACAAGAAAGAAACTAGGGAGATAAACCAATTGTTAGAAAAGTTAGGTATGATAGATCTATGGAGAAAGTTCAATGGAGACAGTAGAGAGTTTACTTTTTTCTCAGCAGTCCATGGAACCTATACAAAAATTGACCACGTGTTAGGGCATAAAAACCTCAAAATCAAATGCAGAAAGGCAGAAATAGTAAATTCATCCTTTTCAGATCATAATGCAATAAAAAATCACATGTAATATAAGGCCAGGAGAAAATAAACCAAAAGTTAATTGGAAATTAAAAAATCTAATTGTGAAGAATGAATGGGTGAAAGAGCAAATCATAGACACAATCAATAATTTCATCCAGGAGAATGACAATAAGGAGACAACATACCAAAATTTGTGGGATACGGCCAAAGCGGTTATAAGGGGCAATTTTATATCTCTAGATGCTTACTTGCATAAAATAGAGAAAGAAAAGGTCAACAAATTGGGTTTATTATTAAAAAAACTAGAAAAAGAACAAATTCAAAACCCTCAATTAAATACCAAATTGGAAATTTTAAAGTAAAAGGAGAAATTAATAAAATTGAAAATAAGAAAACTATTGAGTTAATAAATAAAACTAAGAGTTGGTTCTAAGAAAAAACTAACAAAATAGATATGCCTTTAGTTAATTTGATAAGAAAAAGGAAAGAGGAAAATCAAATTGTTAGTCTCAAGAATGATAAGGGAGAACTTTCCTCCAGTGAAGAGGAAATTAGAGCAATAATTAGGAGTTACTTTGCCCAACTTTATGCCAGTAAGTTTGATAATCTAAATGAAATGGAGGAATATCTACAAAAATATAGATTGCCCAGGTTAACAGAAGAGGACATAAATTATTTAAATAGGCCCATATTAGAAAAAGAAATAAAACAAGCTATTAACCAACTCCCTAAGAAAAAATCTCCAGGGCCAGATGGATTTACATGTGAACTCTACCAAACTTACAAAGAACAATTAATTCCAATACTACACAAACTATTTGAGATGATAGGGACAGAAGGTATACTGCCAGAATCCTTCTATGAGACCGATAT